>CM041801.1:2123903-2141403 GCA_023376895.1 Aspiorhynchus laticeps | reverse complement strand
CACACAAGTAATTAAAAATACCAGTTGTGACAATCGAACCGTTTGTGTGTGTGTGTGTGTGTGTGTGTGTGTGTGTGTGTGTGTGTGTGTGTGTGTGTGTGTGTGTGTCAGGCTTTACTAAACTCACCTGTGTGAAGTGTGTAAATATTAGCTATACTGCGTAAATATTTCTCAACATTGCAGGAGAATTTTAACACAAGTAAAAATCCAAACAAATGACTACAAGTACAGTCCCCTCACATGATTTAGACTCGTCACAGCTCAAACAATCAACAATAATAGTGAAACATTTGTGGTTCAACAAAAACACAAGCTTCGTATTTCTAAAAATTTCCAAAAATGTTCCATAAATTGGAGAATTTGCATCTACACTGCTCATGTTTGACACTCACACACAAAATAATTTCATCAAATAACCAATCTACTGATGTTTGAATGCGGGTCAAAGACGAAAAAGGGTTTAAGCATAAAAACAATAAGTGTAATAATGCTCTAATTGTTGTTGTTATTCCCCAAAAAAATTTAAAAGTTTTCTGTTTAATTCAATTACAATTTTGTTTTTGTTTTTCTGAGCACAAAATAAATATCATAATTTATTTCCTGATTTACAGAAGACAGCCAGTAAAATATCATTCAGTGTAACAATCTAAGCATATTTACAACAAAAATCAATTTATGACATATTAAAAGACTAATTACTTTCACCCCAGATACTAATTAGTTGTAATTTTACATTTTTAAAATGTGCCACTATCCTAGGTTTCGCCTATTTGTCAGTAAGAATTTTTTACTCATTTAAAACACAATAAAATTTAATATGCTCCCTTATTCTTTTATATAATTTAATATGTACAAGTCAAAATAAGCATGTTATTTGATTTTTTAACATAAATATTGTGTTACACTGAATGACAATGTAACATTTAACCAAATTTTGACATTTTATTCTCCAAAAACATTTAAAACCTTAAAAGTAGACACTTTACTTACATTTAATGTGCTTTCTATGGACATAAAATCAATTTTGTAAATTTCTTTTGATGTGGACATCTTTACGTCTTTGACCCAGGTGCATTATACAGCAATAACACACTAAATGCAGCAGCTCTCCTGAAGACACTCGTCCTCCTCTAATGACTTCAAATCAATACAGAACAACAACACTGAGGCGGTTAATGAGCTTTAACAAACCAACATCCTCCTGCGGCTCGGACCGGACCACATCCCGACCAGAACAAACCCGGAGAACAACAGCTCACCGCTGCTAATGGACGTCTGGATGCTGTGGGTTCCTCTCATTTCTCCTATAAATATACTTCAGTCCAAATGGTTTTAATAGTTACTCAACTTCCCAACACATCCGGAGGCCAGGAATTGGATTTCTAGTCATTTCAGTGTAGAATCTGGATGAAGAAGCTCGAGAAGATAGAGCAGAAACACACCAGAGACTTGTAGACGGAAAACACGGCGTTTCATGTCAGATTCACGTGCAAACGTTATGATAAATATACTAAAAACAGAAAGACTCGCTCCATAAAATTACATAACGTCATTTGCTGTATGTTGTTCTAGCAGCCAATGGGACACGCTTTAGTGTCAGATGTGATGGTGATGTGTGTGTTAATGTTATTAATGCTAAACTGGTGTGTTTTGATTAGTACCAATCATTCTAATAAAATTAAACTCTAGAAATATGATTACCTTCAATATAGCACTTCAATTCAATACACAGAGCATTAATTTCCATGACACAGAAATGGGACACAAAATGTCAATATTTTTTACCAAAAGTAGAGCTGCACAATTAATCAAATCACGATACAATATGGACTACAGTCTGTGATTATTAAACCATAAGGAGTATTTATATATGAATTTTGCATGTTGCATCTGCAAATACACAAGATCTTTAGTACAAACCTCCAAAATAAGATTTGGGTTTAACTAAAAGAACTATAACAGAAACAATCACTACTTTAAAAAAGTCAATCAATCAATAAATAAATAAATAAATCTATGCTGTGATGCATTTAGTTAAAAAAAATAAAGTGCAATGTTCTGTTGTAAAGAGATACTTAAGAAATGTATTATATTTTAATTTGATTAAAATATAACAAATTATGACAAATTATTATTATTTCCTTTTTCATAATAATTTAGCACACAGTCCCCCAAATTCTTATTACTGTAATTATATATATATATAAAATTATTGTTATTATAGTAATAATAATAATAATTATTATTGTTTTGGAATTACAGTCATAAGAATTATTTATTTATATATATACATATATATATATATATATATTTTTTTTTTTTTTTTTTTTTTGCATTGTGTCATTTTCATAAATTAAGCTCAATTTGCATGACTAATGAAAATTAATAAATAAAGTATTATTATTATTATCATATTATTATTATGCTGTTACAGTAATGCAAAGTCATATTATTTGACATTAGACATTACTTTAAACATTAGAATGAGATTTATTTTGCATTACAGTAATAAGAATTAGAAGGAAAAAAAATCAATGCAAAATAATGGAATTGTCCTAAAATTAACTTTCAATACTTTCTTCTTTTTTTCCCTTTATATTTTGGTTGATCATCCATGAAATAATCCTGATAGCAGCAGCTTCACTCCAGACGCCTTTCTGATAGAAAGATCTGCTGAAGGAGTGAAGGGCTCTGGGTGAGCAGATGGAGAGTGTGTGTGTGTCTGGTGTGTGTGTGTGTGTCTCTGTGTGTGTGTCTCTGTGTGTGTGTGTGTGTGTGTGTGTGTGTGTGTGTGTGTCTGGTGTGTGTGTGTGTGTGTGTCTGGTGTGTGTGTGTGTCTGGTGTGTGTGTGTGTGTGTCTCTGTGTGTGTGTGTCTCTGTGTGTGTGTGTCTGGTGTGTGTGTGTGTGTGTCTCTGGTGTGTGTGTGTGTCTGGTGTGTGTGTGTGGTGTGTGTGTGTGGTGTGTGTGTGTCTGGTGTGTGTGTGTGGTGTGTGTGTGTGTGGTGTGTGTGTGTGTGGTGTGTGTGTGTGTGTGTGGTGTGTGTGGTGTGTGTGTGTGTGGTGTGGGTGTGTGTGTGGTGTGTGTGTAGTGTGTGGTGTGTGGTGTGTGTGTGGTGTGTGGTGTGTGTGTGGTGTGTGGTGTGTGTGTGGTGTGTGGTGTGGTGTGTGGTGTCTGGTGTGTGTGGTGTGTGTCTGGTGTGTGTGGTGTGTGTCTGGTGTGTGTGAGTCTCTGGTGTGTGTGAGTGTCTGGTGTGTGTGAGTGTCTGGTGTGTGTGAGTGTCTGGTGTGTGTGTGTGTCTGGTGTGTGTGTGTGTGTCTGGTGTGTGTGTGTGTCTGGGTGCGTGCGTGCGTGCGCGTCTCTGCGTGTGCGTGCGTCTCTGCGTGTGCGTGCGTCTCTCTGCGTGTGCGTGCGTCTCTCTGCGTGTGCGTGCGTCTCTCTGCGTGTGCGTGCGTCTCTGTGCTGTGTGGGTGCGTCTCTGTGCTGTGTGGGTGCGTCTCCGTGTCTCTGTGTGTCTCTGTGTGTGTGTGTGTGTCTCTGTGTGTGTGTGTGTGTGTGTGTGTGTGTGTGTGTGTGTGTGTGTCATGACTGGCAGGTGGGCGGTCGAGCAGCCAGCAGTTCTCTGAGACGCCCACAGCCTTCAGTCAGAAAGAGAGCAGACTTTTGGGAAGTGGGGCTTGTCCCCGTTTCATACATCCAGACCTACTTATTCTACATGCCCCATATACATATACACACACACACACACACACGTTACAGAGAGAGACAGAAATAACTGTGGCGAGATATATACCATTATGTTATATACGATGAATCATACCGTGATGTTAGATCTTGATCACACTGTCCAGCCTCATGTGTACCGCTACACTCACTGTACATCAAGCTTTTAGATAGATAAATACATTAAATATGTAAAAAATATATATATTTAATATACAGATACACACACATGTATAAATAAAATACAACAGAAAACAAAACAAAAATACTAATAAAATAAAAAGAATAAAATAAACGAAGAAAATAAAATAAAAATAAATGAATTAAATAATTTACATAAAAATAAATAAAATAAAACAGAAACCAAAATAGAAAAATAAAAACAGAAAATAATAAAATAAAAAATATAAAAAATACAATAATTTAAATAAAATTTCTGTTGTATTTTATATGGTGTTATCAATTTAAACAAAACAAAATTAAATAAACCTAAATTAAATAACCAAACAGCACCTGTCTAAGTGGGACTACATACATTCTCTTTCAATATACTGGATGCAGTTTAGTTTCTGTATTCAAACACAGTGAGACTTTTGAGTGACAACAGCAATGCAGTGAAAAACAACGTGCACAGACCAGCACTGACTGAATGCAAGCATGACACTAAAATTAATAAAGTTATGGAAAAATAAAAAATAACCTATTCAATGCTGTGGATGATCTGACCCAATATAAGACGGTGTGTGTGTGTGATGAGCAGGTCATCTGGAACAGCAGCAGGCTACAGACGTGTGTAGAATCACAGGCCTAAACTCTACACAGCTCATCTCACGCTGAGAGGCATTCTGGGTAGAGTGGTGTTTAACACCGAGCCTGACACGCTGAGTAATTCAGGATAAAATTACTCCTTGCCTCTGTTTCTAGGTGCGAAACGCTGCTCTATTTGAGCGTGAGCGCGGAGCAGAGGAGTTTCCTCCTACGAGCGTCTGATCGTCACACACAGAGAACTCTGGGTAACGCTCCGTCTCCATACATGGGTACCGGCCCGTGCCAAACGCTGGAGTACTGACGCCGCTCGGCATGAGTGAAGAAAGCCAGATACACACACACACGATCATGTAAATATCCCTTCACCTCCCAGCGTTCAGAGCCCAGGTGCTGCAGGACCATCAGAGTCTCGCTCACATCAGGACATCCACCGTGATGAATCAGCTTTCAGTCCACTGAAGCATTCTGGGAAATACAGCACGACTGCGCTGAATTAGATTATGAGGAGAACGGCACAGCAATATGAGACTGGAGTCGTAATATTTAGATTTAAAAAAAGGCAAAATTATGAGAATAATGTCAAATTTAAGACAAAAAGAATAAAGCTGCAGAAAAATGAGATTGTTTTGAGAGCCTAGATTTGAGTTTATTCTCATAATTTTGACTAAGTTGCAAAAAAGTTACAATTTTTTGAGAACAAGTCAAAATTAAACTAGATAATAAAAACTTATGTTACGTCAAAATGATAAGAACATGCATAATGAGAATGAAAAGTCATAATATTTTGCTTTAAAAAAGGCAAATAATGTCAAATTTAAGACAAAAAGAATAAAGCTGCAGAAAAATTAGATTGTTTTGAGAGTCAAAATTATGAGAATAAACTCAAATCTAGGCTAAGTTGCAAAAAAGTTCAAAATTAAACTAGATAATAAAAACTTAGATAATGAGGTTAGTCACAGCAATGTGAGATTAAAGCCGTATTTAAAAATAAATACATAAATAAATTACGAGAAAACAGTCAAAAATCTAACAACAAAAAAGTTGCTATGTTTTGAGAAAGTCAAAATTATGAGAATCAAGTCAAAAATATGAGAATAGATAACGGGAATTGTCGCAGCAATGTTAATAAAGTCATATTTTGGAAAAATGTCAAAATAAGAATATACATAATGAGAATGAAAAGTCATAATATTTTGATAAAACAAAAAGTTATTAAAAAATCTACTTTAAGAAAAAAGTCAAAATTACGAGAAGAGTCAAAAATCTTAGATGATAAGAATAGTCGCAGCAATATGATTAGTCATATTTTGAAAAAAGTCAAAATTATAAGAAGAGTCAAAAATGGAAGAATTCATAATATTTTGAGAAAAGACAAAATAACAGTAACAAGTTATAGATTTTAGATTAAAGTCACATTATGAACAAAAGTAGTCAAAAGATCAGTCACAGCAATATGACTAACTACTTTGAAAAGAAGTCAAAATGATGAGAAAAGAAAAAAAATTTTTTTTTAATATGCACTAAAACAGAGTCGTTCTAAAAATTGTTTACTGAGAGAAAATACACAAAATCTAAAAATAAAGCTGGTGTGTTGTGATTGGTCAGTTCAGCGGTGATCTAGTAACAGCTGTTCACTGCACAGCACCTTAGAGAACTACTACTAACCTAGTTAATATGAGACGCCACTAGATCTAGTGAAGGACACCAGTGCTTCCGAGTCACGTTTTCAGTGACATTTGTGTCCTGAATATTACTACATGAAGTCTCTTAATGCAACCGCATGCTTTTACTTCTTCTTTTATGCCACATGTTCACATTCTTGAGGAAAAGCAAGTCCAAACCAGCACGACTTCTGCTTCTGACACCGACACACAGCTGTTAAATACAACTAAAAACATGTGAAAAATAATAAAATTTAATATTAGATAAACCATAAACCTAAAATCTAATAAATTAAAGCCAATTAAAAACTTTTTTTAAATTAAAAAGGAATTACTAAAGCTAAAATTAAAACTAAAAATATAAAAATAAAAACTGATTTTAAATATTAATACAAATATTAATAGTACCAATTTAAAATTAATAAAATTAAAAATTAAAACTAAATAAAAATTAGATGAAAAACTTCTTAATGATCCTAAAACCTACTCTTAACATTCTTTATTAAAAATATAATTGTTCTTCTTTTGATGTAGGGCTGAAATATGAGCCAGGCGTGTGTTTTTTGACCGGTTTCGTGAGATTGTCTCACCACAAACAGCAGTTCAGAGGAGAAACGCATGTTTTACATGTTTCTGCATATTGAATTACAGCATTTCTGTTTGGTTTCACATGTCAAAAAGCAACATCAGTGTTTAATGAAAACTACAGACAAAGCCGCATGATCTGGGCGTTTCACTACGGGACACAGCATCTAAAGAAACACACCATCAAACCATATTTAGTAGTGGTGCAACGGATCACAAAACTCACGGTTCGGATCACGGTTCGGATTTTGAGTCACGGATCGGATAATTTTTCGGATCAGCAAAAAAAAGTTGCTTTACTACTAAAGTCAGTAATAAACCAAGAACAATTACACAAATTAATTACATTTTCAACCAATAGATAGATTTCCAGCCTACAACATAAAATTATAAATAAAGACAGTAACAGTAGTATTCAGGTGCAGAAATGTAAAAATTAAGTGTAAAACACAATAATGCTTACTGCATAAGTTAATCACAGATGATTAGCAGACAGAAGCAGGTGTTATAGGCTGCTGTCTCTTTAAGACTAAATGCACGGACCAAATACTGACACACATCCGGTTTCTTTCTCGGCTGTATACGTTAACTTAAGACATAACTGACTGTGTTTACCAGAATACTTGCCAAAACGGGTATTTTAACATAACTTTGTGTGTGTGTGTGTGTGTGTCCATTCGTTGAGGCGTTGTCTGAAACGCGGTATCTAAATCACGCCTCTCTTTCTCACTCTCTCTCTCTGCGTGTGCGCGCATCAGTGTGTGCGGCAGCGGCTGAGCGCAGAAACGGAGCGCGTGCAAATGATAAACTTTCACTCTATGTTAAACTTATCAGTTGATCCGCGAATCACATGCGTGCCGAACCGTGGGGACTGGTCCGTACGGATCACGGATCATCTATGATCCGTTGCACCCCTAATATTTAGCCTGCATTACCCACATGCACTCCAGCATGGCAATCACTGGAGAATAAATAAACAGCTGACTATCGCTGGGATAAATCCACTGATAACCATGTTCTTCAGCAGATCAGCTGTGAGTCTGTTTGATAGCTTAAAATCAAAGCATCGTCAATGTGCTGCAAGTCACAAAAAAACATTTCAGCACTAGTACTAGTCATGCCATACTTAACTAACACCACTTATAACTGGTGTTTTCACTGCTAGTCTCTTAAAGGGATAGTTCACCCAAAAAATAACCTTCTGTCAGCTGCTGGTAACCATTGAAGTAAATTGGCTACCAGCAACTGTTTGGTTCCCAACATCCTTAAAATAACTTGTTTTGTGTTCAAAAGAAAAAAGAAACTCATAAAGGTTTGAGGGGCGAGTAAATAACAGAATTTTCATTTTTGGGTGAACTGTCCCTTTAAGAGAGATGCGAACCTGATTTGTTATCAGTATACAATAAGTATATACTGGCAGAATGCTTTGGAAATTTCTTTTATCGTTCTCCATTTCCTATTGACATTATTGTAAAGTGTTCTGGCCCTTTTAACAAACCACATGGTGGGAAATATTAACCGCTCTTTCTGCATCAGATATGATGAGACACCAACTCAGAATCAGCTAAAACAACCAGCAGTTCCTGTGAATTTCTTCTTAATTGACCAAAAATAAAATAAAAATCAACACACCCATATTTCACTTCCAGTAAAGGACCAGCACTGCTGCATCATTAACAAAACAAACTCCTATAGGACAACCATTCAGACATCTGAGCAGAAATAAATTAAATAAAAAAAAAATAATAATAAATAAATAGAATAATAATAAAAAAAATATATATATATATATATTAAAAAAAAATAAATAAATAAATAAATTATATATAAAAAAAAAAAATTATAATAAAAAAAAAAAATATATATATATATATATATATATATAGATATAGATATAGATATAGATATATATATATATATATAAATAAATAAATAATAATATAAAAAAATAAAAAATAAATAAAAATAAAATAAATTATAAAAAGTAAAAAAAAAAAGTTTTTTTTTTTTTTTTTTTTTAAATCAAAATCAAATTCAAGTCTTTTTAGGAACTGCACAAACAAAATTAATACCGCATGCAATCAAAAGATTGTGCCAATACTAATAAAATCTTGAAGTTAAGTGTGTTGAATAATGTTCTTTTCTTCCTGTGACGGGGTGTTCAGAGAGAAAATATGAGAGTTTACATTGATTTAAATGCCAGATATTGTTTATTGTGTAACCAAAATACCAATAACAGCCAGGGAGAAAATTCATGCATAAGAAATTTTTAATTATTAACAAGTCAGAAATTCACCAGGACTCTTGTTTTGAGATGTCTATGCTTAACTACTTCAGCTGTTCATTCAATAAAGATAAGAGACATGAAATATGCATCTTACAACGAACCACAACATATTATAATATAGGGCTGGGCGATATGGCCAAAAAATTATCACGATATATTAGTGCTGTCAAATGATTAATCGCATCCAAAATAAAAGTTTTTGTTTACATACTATATGTGTGTGCACTGTGTATATTTATTATGTATATATAAATACAAACACATGCATGTATATATTTTGAAAATATTTACATGTATATATTATATTCATATAATTTATATTATATATTTAATATATAAACATAGCATATTTTTCTGGAATATATATACATGCATGTTTGTATTTATATATACATAATAAATATACACAGTGCACATTTATTTTGGATGCGATTAATTGTTTGACAGCACTAATTCATATCAGTCTATATCGATAATTATAACGATAAATGTCAAATTTTTCAAGTTTAAAGACAGATCCAATGTGAAAATTGTAAAATCCAGACGGTTAATTGTGGTTTTAAACTATTCTTTATGCTCCGAACATGACAAACACTTCACGTTTTTGAATTCTTTACATTTTTCCAGTCAATTTTCATTAAAATAAATATCCAAATAGAAAAAAATTATTTCTTAGTTCTGTATGTTCTAATGAGTAATATTGGTTCAAATCAAGAAACAGGTTTGTGTTGCCTGATAATAGTAATATAACATGTTTTTGTCTCTTAGAAATACACATCTAATAGTAGCTCGAGTTAGGATGCAGATAGATTTATGTTCATTATCAAAATCAGTAATATCTGTAAAAAATTGTAGCAATCTCTCTCAATATCTATACATCTATCTATCTATCTATATCTATACATCTATCTCTATCTATACATCTATCTCTATCTATATATCTATCTCTATCTATATATCTATCTCTATCTATCTATATCTATACATCTATCTCTATCTATACATCTATCTCTATCTATACATCTATCTCTATCTATATATCTATCTCTATCTATCTCTATCTATACATCTATCTATATCTATACATCTATCTCTATCTATACATCTATCTATATCTATACATCTATATCTATACATCTATCTATCTATCTATCTCTATCTATCTATATCTATACATCTATCTCTATCTATACATCTATCTCTATCTATATATCTATCTCTATCTATATCTATACATCTATCTCTATCTATACATCTATCTCTATCTATATATCTATCTCTATCTATCTCTATCTATACATCTATCTATATCTATACATCTATCTCTATCTATACATCTATATCTATACATCTATCTATCTATCTAATCTATACATCTATCTCTATCTATCTATCTATCTATACATCTATATCTATACATCTATCTATCTATCTATACATCTATCTATCTCTATCTATATATATATATCTATATCTATATCTCTATATCTATACATCTATCTATATCTATACATCTATCTATCTATCTATCTATATCTATACATCTATCTATATCTATACATCTATCTATATCTATCTATCTCTATATATCTATCTATATCTATACATCTATCTATATCTATCTATATCTATATATATCTATCTATACATCTATCTATATCTATACATCTATCTATATCTATACATCTATCTATATCTATCTATATCTATACATCTATCTATATCTATACATCTATACATCTATCTATATCTATACATCTATCTATATCTATACATCTATACATCTATCTATATCTATACATCTATCTATATCTATCTATCCATACATCTATCTCTCCATACATCTATCTATCTATCCATCCATCTATCTATCTCTATCTATCTATCTCTATACATCTATCTATATCTATCTATCTATATCTATACATCTATCTATATCTATACATCTATCTATCTATCTATCTATCTATCTATATCTATATATCTATATATATATCTATACATCCATCTATCTATCTATCTATATATAGATATATATGTCAAGACAACCTGATCACAAAAGCAAGGCTGAAACATAATAATGGACAGTCATTATCAATTCTATTAGCTCTGTTTCTAGAAGTCTCAGTGTTTCTCTCCACACAACCCACACACGGCTCAGAGGAACATTGGTGGTGACTGTAATTCCCAAAGCCACTTCAGATAATGGCTCGTGCTCATTTACGATGCAGCTCACGATAATGTAAAATCCATTATCAATAATCGTAGTAGCTCCCCAGATACGCTCGGAGACGAGAGGACCCTTATTCTTCAATCAGCTCCTGCTTTAGCAAATCTCATTTTATGATTCTGAGCACAAAACTCATGAAAACAACATCTTCAGCTCATGAGCGCTCGGCCTCGATTGATAAAAACACTCATCACAGGCTGAACGACCCTCAGATCCAAAAATACGATCACGCTACATTCATACTCTGAATGACACGGAGAATCACAACACACGCACGTGCAGAATGAATGAGATGACTGACAAATAGAGCATGCAAATGTCACACAACACAGATGAATACTCAAGAGTTATTTATAACAGGAATCTCATCATGACTGATCTAGATGGGTTTTGTGGATAAAAAGCATTATGACGTACACCTGAAACAAGACGCCGCACAAGCAGACAGAAATAATGAGCTATCGTGAGAGAAACGAGAGGAAAGCTGGGTATGAAGTGAAGAACCGGACCAGATCTCTGCTGAAACCTGAAGACCTTTCTACTAACATTCTCGTTAAGTTGCGAAAATGTTAATGATCTTTGAATTGAAAACGTTTCTTCTTGGTCATGCAAACATTCCATTTTGTCATTTTGCAAATATTATGGGAACGTTACTTTTGAATGTTTTCTGAACATTCCGAAAAACAAGTAACATTTAAAAAAACGTTACATGAACATTAGGGGTGTAACGGTTGGGTTCGATACGACACAGTGGTGTCACGGTTCGGTATGTTTTCAATACGGGGGGCGGGGCAATTGGTTACGTCGCAATGTTGGAAATATTTCTGTTTTAAACCATGAAGGCGAGCCAATGGATATCAAACAATGGATATCCCGGTCCGGAGTCCGGACTTTGAGAAGCGCTGGGCTATACCGTTATCAGCATGTTGAAGTAGATTCGTCTCTCGTCGTCTCTGAGAGAATATGCGGCGTCAGATGCCGAAAGCTCCATCATTACTCCGTCATTCCGTTTCTACTTTCACTTTCTGCTTCTAGTGAATTGACTGAGATTAAGACGTTCACCGGACTCGTGCTTGTTTGATATCCATTGGCTCGCCTTCATGGTTTAAAACAGAAATATTTCCAACATTGCGACGTAACCAATTGCCCCGCCCCCCGTATTGAAAACATACCGAACCGTGACACCACTGTGTCGTATCAAGATTTATGCCGGTGAACGTCTTAATCTCAGTCAATTCACTAGAAGCAGAAAGTGAAAGTAGAAACGGAATGACGGAGTAATGACGGAGCTTTCGGCATCTGACGCCGCATATTCTCTCAGAGACGACGAGAGACGAATCTACTTCAACATGCTGATAACGGTATAGCCCAGCGCTTCTCAAAGTCCGGACTCCGGACCGGGAGGGAATTAAATCCGGACCCGCCTCGACTTCGTATTTCAAGCACACGCATATCACTCAGACCTCCGTGCGTGGCACACACACACACACACACACTAGTGGTGCAACGGATCACAAAACTCACGGTTCGGATCACGGTTCGGATTTTGAGTCACGGATCGGATCATTTTTCGGATCAGCAAAAAAAAGTTGTGTAAACTACTAGCTTTACTACTAAAGTCAGTAATAAACCAAGAACAATTACACAAATTAATTAGATTTTCAACCAATAGATAGATTTCCAGCCTACAACATAAAATTATAAATAAAGACAGTAACAGTAGTATTCAGGTGCAGAAATGTAAAAATTAAGTGTAAAACACAATAATGCTTACTGCATAAGTTAAATACAGATGATTAGCAGACAGAAGCAGGTGCTATAGGCTGCTGTCTCTTTAAGACTAAATGCACGGACCAAATACTGACACACATCCGGTTTCACACACACACACACACACACACACACACACACACACACACACACACACACACACCACACACACACACACACACACACACACACACACACACACACACACACACACACACACACACACACACACACACACACACACACACACACACACACACACACACACACACACACACACACACCAAGGGGAGGTTATCACGGGGCAGACAGCACATTGCCTGTTACGTCGTTTGGGCTGCGTTGTTGAGTGCAGTGGCACTGATATTTCACACACTTTAAGCTCTTCTATTTCCCAAAAGTAATAGGATTAGTCCAACGAATCGTTCGGTTTGTAATGCACACCGAACCGAAAGCCTCGTACCGAACGGTTCAATACGAATACGCGTATCGTTACACCCCTAATGAACATCCAACTAAAATGTTTCAGAAAACATTCTATGAATGATATTTTCGCAACTTAACGTACTCGTTAAGTTACGAAAATGTTAATGTTCTCTGAAACGTTCAAGTGTTTTGAAAACGTTTCTTCTTGGTCATGCAAACATTTAATTTTATCATTTTGCAAATATTATGGGAACGTTACTTTTGAATGTTTTCTGAACATTCCGAAAAAAAAGTAACATTTAAAAAACATCCAACTAAAATGTTTTGGAAAACGTTCTATGATGCATAAATCATGTTTTTGTGCTAATGTTTTGAGAGCATTATTAAAGTCCAGATAAGTTTGAACAAATGCTCTATTAATGTTACCAAGCTAACATTTGCTCGTAACTTTGAGAGAACCTTTCCAGAACATTCCCTGTTAGCTGGGACTGCATTACAGAATAACCACTGAATTTTCTGATCAGACATAATCAAAAAGGTGTCATTAAATTATATGTTTCTCTTCTTAAGGCCCATTCACACCAAGCACGATAACTATAACGATATAGTTCTAAAAATCGTTCTCAGTATTAAAGAATAGCAGCGCCCACACCTCAACTATAACGATAAAGGCACAGAGAAACGATATCGTTGGAATCACTTCCAGAACGATTTTTTTCCAGCTGATGAACGATAAAAACACTGACAGCCAATCAGAATCCATCCTGCTATAATGTGCTCGAAAATTTAAAGCGACAGACGCACGTGCGCTTAGAATAAACAGACGATATCGTTCGCTGGTGTGGACGCAAATATAGTTATCGTTATAGTTATCTATATCGTTATCGTGCTTGGTGTGAACGGGGCTTTGCTGTTCCAGCAATATTCAGTAAAACTTCCCCATCACATGCATCCTACACAGAAAAGACAATCCCAGAATGCACAGCAGCAAGCTTGGTGAAAAAAAAAAAAAACACAGCAAGAGAAATGTTGAAAGTTGCATGGGGAAAAGATTATTAAAATTAGTTAACATGCTAACATTTTTATTTGCAGACAACACGCCAAATTAAAGCTTGGTTTAACATTTGAAAATTTAGAAGTAAATATAAGTATTGTAATTTTATAGTAAAATTAAATAATTTTATTACAGTATTTAATTTACAACATTACAATATCTTTATTTTTGTCTAATATTTTTATTTCATAATAAAAATAAAATCACTTAAATTATTTATTATTATTGCCATATTTAATAGGTCAAAATCAATGTGAAACGTAAACAAGTATGAACTCCCAATTTTATTTTATTTTTCCAAAATTGTTCAGGACATTACTCTTCAGAGTAAAGAATAATTTTTCAGCTTTTTAAAATGTATTTTTATTTTCCATCTGCATGCAATTGCCAATAAAATCACTCCACTAACTCTAAAATGATTTATTTCCAAATATAGCTATCCAAGTCACCAGGTAAAAAATACCTTTGTTTTATATCACAGTATAATTTTATTCCACACTGCTCTACAATGTAAACAGCTCACTAGGATCTGAAGCAGAGCTATTATCTCCTCTTATCATCTTACATATGATAACATTTCCAATTGAAGCCACCTGATATCATCACTGCTGCATCTGTTCTGTTATTATAACCCAGCAGCTGAGCACAAATAAAGCAGCGAGTCAGTGTCAACAATTACCATCACCAGATAAGACTCGTGTTCATACACACCTTCCTCAGTGAAAAAGAGCATCTGCTGTTGTCTCTCACATCAAAATCCAACCACATATTAGTTTAGTGCCATTTTGATCTGATGCAGATTTCTCTCCTGATTCAGACCAGAGCACTTTTTCACTGAGGAAGAGTTGTTATGAATTATGGACTCTATGTATTTTAGTTAAAAACGTCTTAATGCTGGATTTGTTTCATCTTTTGTCTTCTCCAGATGTTAACTGATGGACTGGAGTGGTGTGATGTTTTTATCAGCTCTCATTCTGACGGCACCCATTCACTGCAGAGCATCCATTGCTGAGACACTGATGCAGAGACACTTTTCTACAAACCTGATGAAGAAACAAACTTGATTGTGGGGTGAAATGTACCGTTTTTGTGAGATTCGGCCACTATAGCTACTCTGATCTCATTGACCTCACACTAGACCCTATTTGCCTATCAGATATTAAACCACATTTATGGGCGTAATCTCGGCACCTGTGCGGTCCGGTCGATCCACCTGGACACCAGCCAGACCAGATGATTTCCATAAAGGGAAGTCATTTATGTATCCTGAAAAGCATATGCCATCTTATAGCTCTATTACGGCTTTTTATGTCTCCCATCTTCCCAGAAGCACTTCAAGAGCATCCGATCAAGTCAAGTCGAGCTTTATTGTCATTCTGCTTCATGTGTGGACATATAGTGGAACGAAATGTCGTGTCTCGCAGGACCACGGTGCTACATACCAGTTAAACATACAACAATACAAGTATAAGAAAAACAAGAGCTATACAAGTTAACCATCTGACTACAGACTACATAAATGACTACAGTAGAGGACTTCAACCGCTTTATAACAGCACTTGCCAAAAACCCTGGAAGCCGTCCAGCCCTAAACACCTCATCTTGTGATTGCTGACAAAGGCCTCATTTACTTCATTCACGTAATTTGGAAAAATCCTTGCATTTGTGGCACAAAAGGCCCATTGAGGGACGAGACGAGACGTCTGAACATGTTACATATTTAGGTGCAATTGTGCATGCAGGACTCTATAAGCGGCACGCCACGCTCTCGTGTAAAACAAGTAATGGATCAACAGAGATATTCATAAGACAGCAGTTCAGCAGTCATGACAGGCCAGCTATTTATAGCACGGGACAGTTGCTCTTCACATGCGTAAGAAAACAGCTAAGAGCTCTTCGCAATCAAATAAACAGATCCAAGCTAAACATCACAGAATTACAGCCCAAGACCTGACAAGTACTGGCACGTTTGCAGACAAGCAAGCATTGGATATCTTTAATGGTTCAGATAACGTAAGCACAGTGTACTTTACTATGGTTTATTCAGAGGAACTAATTTGCTTAAACCCTAACTCGCCCTGATCTACCACAGGTTTGTGTAATCATTTCCATAGAGTGCAATAACAGGTGAGATTTCTATTAAACCACGGAATCAGGAGTGATTATGAGCTCTAGTTTTACAGCTTTATTACAGTTTGAGAAGGAGAGAAGATAAAGCACGTACAGTAAATATGACTGATGGTCACAGATGTGCTTGTGTGGCGTATGAGAGCATCCTTTCACTGCATGATATCTGGCGTTTCACACATGTTAGTCCACAAGGAGTTATTCTTGATCAAATAAAGTTGTGTAACACAGTCTCTAGCTTTAAACAAGGCTCTCGCACCCTTTGGCTCACTTATTTCCATGACATTTTCATTTGGGATTACTGGAGTCTGAATGGGGATCAAACTCACAATGACAAAAGAATATACACCGTTTAAAAAAATTAAAAAGTGCCAGGATATTAATTTTACAGACATTTCCGTCGACCTAAAACACATTGAAATGCAGTGCAATATTCAAAATACAGGAAAAACACACACAAAAAAAAATCAAAATACTGATATTGTGCATTATTTTTACTGATTTTCTTAGAGTGTGTATTATAAAAATAATAATAGTAATAATATATTGTTTTGAACGTCATTTATAATAGTAATAATAATAATTAAATAAACAATAAATGTTATTTATTTATATTTTTTGTTTGTTTGATTGATTGTCTTTAGGAGAAAACCTTATATATTTTTCTACTTACAAACAAAAATAACGTCAGACAAACTTGAGACATATTTTCCAACATCCTACTCATACTTAAAGGGACAGTACACCCAAAAATGAAAATTCTGTCACTATTTACTCACCCTCAAGTAGATCCAAACCTGTATGAATGTCTTAGTTCTGCTGAACACAAAGGAAGATATTTTGA
Organism: Aspiorhynchus laticeps; assembly: GCA_023376895.1. Classification (NCBI taxonomy): domain Eukaryota; kingdom Metazoa; phylum Chordata; class Actinopteri; order Cypriniformes; family Cyprinidae; genus Aspiorhynchus; species Aspiorhynchus laticeps. The sequence goes on along the minus strand of CM041801.1, from coordinate 2,123,930 downwards.
AGAAAGTTTGTAATCAGGCTGTTTTGG
>CM041801.1:2098903-2106403 GCA_023376895.1 Aspiorhynchus laticeps | reverse complement strand
CAACAAAATACAGCAGATCCATCCCACATTTAATACTCTTCCAGACCAGGAGAAACTAGCGTATCTGCTCGGAGAACACAAGAGCTGCTGTGTGTTTGCTGCTCAATATGTGTCTCTCTGTCAGCACAGAAGAGAAGACGCTCCACCTGCCCTGAGCTGATGCTCCCAGCACATCTACATTATATTATGCTATATTACTTAAATGTATATTTTGCCTTTGTATATCTTATACTTTATCTATTTAATTTTATTTTAACACATACTTACACTAGCCATTTATTTTGCACTACATGCTTAACACTTTTTTTTTTTTTTTTAATATTTGTATTTTATTATTATCTTCCTTTCTGTTAATTCAAATGTGCACTATTTGTGAGCAGTCCAGCTGCAATTGCTTTGGCAATACAAATGTATAGCTTTTGTCATGCCAATAAAGCACACTTAAATTGAAAATTGAAATTGAGAGAGAGAGAGAAAGAGAGAGAGAAAGAGAGAGAGAGAGAGAGAGAGAGAGAGAGAGAGAGAGAGAGAGAGAGAGAGAGAGAGAGAGAGAGAGAGAGAAAGAGAGAGAGAGAGAGAGAGAGATTCATCAGGAAGTGTTTTTTCCTGAGTAAAGCCCCGGTGTAAGATGACGGTTGTTTAGACTATAGTACTACAGGGTGTGTGTGTGTGTGTGTGTGTGTGTGTGTGTGTGTGTTCAGGAAGGTATCGATCATACAGTTTTTTACAATCATTTTTGCACTAGTAACAGAACCTTCATGTCATTTTTCAAAACTCTTGACACATAATTCATAACCGATGATCAAAATGCACATTTTTCAAAACACTTAACACTTTTTCCAAATGCTTGGATACAATACACACGAGCCAAAGATCTTTTGTTCATTGAACTAAAATCACTGGTTCAAAATGACACAACTTAATATCAAAGTATTACTATTTCAAAATACAACTCACGCATTACATCTGAATGAATTGTCTATTTATTTCATTACAATGATCTATTGATACAACTGCTCAAACTGCTACGTAACTGTTGCATTACTCTTGAAGCATAGATTTATGTAAAATTATACAATATTAAATGTTTACATTATGAAAGTGAAGCAACTGAGGACTGAGTATGTTCAGGTGTGATCAGTTTCAAGATGCCTGTTGTTGGGAGAGAAAAAAAATCCCCAAAATCAATATCACTGTTACAGTATCAGTATTTGTTTTCCTACAGTGCATGTGTTTTTAGAGGGTGATAGAGCTGGAAGCTGATGAAAACCATTCATATTTTTGGATGAGGCTGGCTTTACCCTGCCCATGACATGGAGGAGAGGTTGAGAGCCCAGCGGTTGAGAGGGGCCCAGAACAATGTTCTCTGTGGGGCCTGAACACCCCCCACTGAATGTGATTTTGAGGGGACCCCGTAGCAATATCAGTGCAATGGGCCCAGAATTCCTAACAACAGCACTGAGAGCAATCACGGTTTCAGGCTCATCTACAGTTTATCACCTTGTATTTACCCCATGCTCCTCTTTCCTTACTGTAACCCGACTGAGGAGTTTTTCTCCACATGAAGGTGGAAGGTTCACAATAGGCTCCTCACAAACAATCACTCTTCTCCAGGCTATAGATGATGCATGCAATGATGTCACAGGAGACCAATGTCAGGCCTGTATTTGCCATACCAGTTTTTTCCAAGATGTTTGGCTAATGAACACATCCATTATGATGTGGATGAAAACCTGTGGCCAAATCCACAAGACAGGGTTGATAAAAACATTCCACACTCCAGCTGACATTTTACTGTAGACCTACTGTAGTTTTTTTTTTTAATCAAATTTTTTCTTATCTAAAGTTTTTGAAAAGGTGCAGTTTCATCTCTTAGTGTCTAATTAAATGGAAATGAAATGTTAAAGAGAAGCTTCTAGAATGTTGTAAGAAAAGATCAAAGCTGATGGAAGTCTGAGTGATTCATTACGTGACATACTTTGAGAATGATGAAATGAACGCTGGTGAGTTTGAGTCACAGCATTTCCTTCTGTACCTGAACAGACTGAGACATGATTCTCTCTCTCTCTCTCTCACACACACACACACACACACACTCACTCACACTCACACACACAAACACACACACACACTCACACACACACACACAGAGCTCCCTCCTTGCCATCTAAGCCCCTTCAGGAAACATCTCGCTTAAATGGCAAGGCATACGCAGCAGCAGGTCAGGCTGTCGCTTCGTTGCACACGATGGCGGTGCTTCAGGCTTACCAGGCTGATCTGCTGAAAGACCTGGATAAGGGTCAGGGCTTGACACCTGATGAAGTGGCTGAGCTGCGCCGCACCACGGATTTGGCTCTCCGTGCCACTAAGCAGGCCGCCACTGCTATGGGCAGGTCTATGGCGGCCATGGTGGTAACGGAGAGACATCTGTGGGTGAACCTGGCAGATATCGGGAAGAAAGAAAAGGGCTTTCTGCTCGATGCTCCGGTTTCGCCTTCCGAGCTTTTCGGTACCTCCGTCGAGACGGTGGTCGAGAAGTTTAGGGAGGCGAAGGCGCGCTCAGCGGCCTTCAAATCCTTCATTCCTAGAAGGTCCAGGTCTGAGCCCGAACAACGCAGGGGTCCTGACCCATCTCCGTCTGAGGATCAGAGATGGGCACAGAGGGCTAGTGTCGTGGCCCGTGCCCCTCCCCCGCCTGCGGGTAGAGCTAGATGGAGGCGCGGGTCATTTACATTTACATTTACATTTATGCATTTAGCAGACGCTTTTATCCAAAGCGACTTACAGTGCATTCCGGCTATACATGTTTTATCACTATGTGTGTTCCCTGGGAATCGAACCCACAACCTTTTGCGCTGCTAACGCAATGCTCTACCACTGAGCCACAGGAACAGAGAGTCACAGGGTCAAAGAGAGATAGGCAAGACCTGAGGGAGGTGATCCAGACGAAGCGTTCGCAACACTCTCGTCCGGACCAGGGTGAGTGAAACATCTACCCCTTTCCCTTGGGGGGGGGGGGGGGCACTGCATCGGCCCTCATCTTCCCCTCTCTAATTCCCCTGCAACCACGGGTTACTCCACCTGACCGGGGTTGGGTGGGAACCTAGAATCTGCGCTTGAAACACATTGCGGTCTCTATGCTGGACTTATGATGTTTTGGTTAAGTTCTATGTTTCATAGAAACTACCTTACTGATGGTCCGGACTCGACTCTTCGGACTTCGCCTCCGGGACTGGTCTCATGCGCAGGAACCATGGATGGGTGAGTACGATCCAGTTCCACAGAAAAACTGGTATTGTGTAACCATTCTTTGCAGTATTTCTGGGAAACCTGTCATTTTTGGTGTGTTTACCTGTTTCTTTCGTGCAGTGATGACCTCACTCGTCGATACTAGATCCAGGCTGGGACGAGACCCCTGGATTGTGTGGCCCAGTCGTAGGTCTCTGTGGAGCCTCCTTGGGCAGCAGGTCCCCAGCACTGCAATTCCAGGACCTGCGGGTCTTTTTAAACTATCATTCTGGACAGGGGACACCGCCTTTTGAGGAAGGTGCATGGCTATCTGAGGATATCTATATACTAGCTCAGGGACTGCTCCCCTCTCGGGGGTTTTAAGTAGCATCTCCCTGAGCCCTTGCCTAGAGTGTTGTGGCTACTGGAGGGCTACTGAGGTTTCAGGTAGTGGCTAGCATTGCTCCCCTCACCATAGAGGGTCACCTATGAGCATGCTGCTCCCTTCTGAGCGTCTGGATCCCCTCTCGTGCTGAGAGTTGAGTTCCCTGCTCTCCGGAGCTGTCACAGCAGCCTCATGCTCTCCTGGTTGGTCGAGCCAGCATTGCTCCCCTCACCATAGAGGGTCACCTATGAGCATGCCGCTCCCTTCTGAGCGGTTGAGTTCTCTCTCATGCTGAGAGTTAAGTTCTCCGCTCCCCAGAGCTCTGACAGCATATGGTAAGTGTGCACGCTAGTCTCTGTGCACTTTCTAAAACCCACGTTGTGGTAAGATCGCACATCAAGTGTTTTGCGTTCTTTCTAAAATCCTGTACGGTAAGAGTTACGCCCTGCGGCTTCGTGCCCTTTCTTTGAGTTGGTCAGGCCCCGGTTTCACCTTGGGCCCCACTCTACCTATGTATAGAGCCAGCATTGCTAAAGCCCCTCATCTGAGAGGGTCACTTATGAGCACACTGCTCCCTGCCGAGCGTTGTGATTCAGCAGCCTCAGGTAGGTTGCTCTCCTTGCCGGTCGAACTAGCATTGCTCCCCTCACCATAGAGGGTCACCTATGAGCATGCCGCTCCCTTCTGAGCGTCTGAGTTCCCTCTCATGCTGAGAGTTGAGTTCTCCGCTCTCCGGAGCTGTCACAACAGCCTCATGCTCTCCTGGTTGGTCGAGCTAGCATTGCTCCCCTCACCATAGAGGGTCACCTATGAGCATTTCACTCCCTTCTGAAGCGTCTGAGTTCCCTCTCATGCTGAGAGTTAGATTCTCTGCTCCCCAGAGCTCGGAATCAGCAAACTTCAGGTTGTTAGGCATCTCTCAGCCTCCCTGTTAAGCTGCTCGCTTGTGTAATAACAGCCTCTGTGATTCCCTAGAACGGGTATAATCCATGTTATGGTAAGTGTGCACGCTAGTCTCTGTGCACTTTCTAAAATCCACGTTGTGGTAAGATCGCACATCAAGTGTTTTGCGTTCTTTCTAAAAACCTGTACGGTAGGGGTTACGCGCTGCGGCTTCGTGCCCTTTCTTTGAGTTGGTCAGGCCCCGGTTTCACCTTGGGTCCCACTCTACCTATGTATTACAGTGATACTGACTTGAACAGGGTGTTGCTACCAAGGGTCTGTTGAGACAGTTCCCTCAGTGAGCTCATGCAGAGCAAGCGGTAGCCCCTGGGTGACAGGCCAGGACCTAGCTACTATCCAAGGCACTTGGCCGTATCCCCTTAAAGGAATCTTTTCTTATGATTCTAAGCCTTCGAGCTCTACCCTGGGTCCGGGAGTCCCGGCCCTTAATAGGTAAGTTTCAGGGTATGCAGCTCGGGTCTTTGGCCGTAGGGAATAATGTCACTGACAGCCGTCTAACCGTCCCAGGGGCAACTCCCATAGCCGGGTAGAGTTGGTACTTAGTGCTCGCCTTTTGTGCTTGGCTTGCACTCCCCTCAGCATGGCGGCGTGGGTATTCCGTTCCCCATAGCGACCCCTAGAGGACGCAGTTCGAAGTTCCCTCGAAAGGGAACGTCTCAGGTTACGTATGTAACCATGGTTCCCTGAGAGTAGGGAACGAGACACTGCGTCCTCTAGGCGCGGTGCCTTGCTTCGGACGCAAGCTTCAGACGAAGAAGTGGATGACGTATTTTCCCGGCGCCCCTTTATACTGTGGTCGCGCCGGTAGTGACGTCATAGGCAGTCGCCGGCCAACAAGTGGTGTTTTTGTATGTGTGCTTCAGACACGGGTCACGCTGACGGCGTTCCCCATAGCGACCCCTAGAGGACGCAGTGTCTCGTTCCCTACTCTCAGGGAACCATGGTTAAATACATAACCTGAGACGATATTCATTATAAAAATAACCAAATACTAAGAAATATCTTTGATTTTTACCTGTTTTCGTTCATTTTAATGCTTGTTTTTAAACAATTTTAAGTCATCTTGAGGCCCCATAGTGGGCCCCGGCCCCTGGCTGAAAACAAATGATTTATACTGCTATGCCGGGTCAGAAATTATTGAGGGACTGTGTCAAAAATGTCACCAAAATTAATACATACTCCCACAAAATTCAAGATATTGTTGCAAAAGAAAGTGCTTGAGAGTATAAGTGCTTGAGATGTGGATTTTCATATTATAATATGATAGAATTAAGCAATATCACAAGACCAAGAGAACTGTTTTTTAAAAAAAAAATGCTTTTATAAAAACATTCAGTAAACAATTTTTTAACATTATTTATGCATTTGTAATTGTACCAATTGAGATGCAGCTTCTGTGCCACCACTGCCGTGCAAAGATGAGTTTTGTTGTTAGATTTCATTTGATTGGTAACAGCTCTGTAAGTGTCTTATTATTGTATTTAATGATTAAAAAAATAAGGCATTTCTCAGGCAGTAAATATGGATCCTTTAGATGAATTTGAGCAATGCTGGTCTGGTCTTGGTCTTGACTCGGTCTCGACCTGCCTTGGTCTTGGTTTTGTCTCGGATTAGGTGGTCTTGACTACAACTCTAGACATGGACATTTCTACAGTTCGCCTGACATGCATCCGTTTAGTCATGAGCGCAGGAAATTAAACCATAAACTCAGCAGAATGAAAACCACATGAGTGATGATGATGATGATGACGAGTGAGGAAGGATTTAATGAGTCAGAATGAGTTTCTGTGGTCTGAAGGACTTTATAAGAGCAGCTGTGCTTTAGATCTCTCTCAGATTATGGTTAATCAAGGCCTGTTCTCCTGATGTTTAACACAAACTAACATTAACTACGAGCTCTACAGCGATCGCAGCACTGAACTGAACCAGTGTGTGCTTCCAGGTCTTCAGGTTCAAGTTCAAGTTCAACTTTATTGGTCACATACACAATCATACACAGTATGACATGTAGTGAAATGCTTGGTACGACTCTCCGCACAGAATGCAATACACTATATATTAAATTGCAAATATTATAAAAGTAGTAATAATAAAAAAATATATAAAAATAATAAAAAAAAAAACGTTATCCTAAAAAATAAATTGAATAATAAAGTTACAAATTACTATGAAAAGAAATTAAACTAGAATTTACCATAATAAAGAATAAAAATAAAAATAATATACAATTTAAAATATACAAATTACTCAAATTACAGCAATAAAAAATAATTGAACAAATAAAGATAGAGAATATATGTACAAAAAAGATGTGAATGAATACATCTCTAAGTACAGAGATGGTAGCAGCAACAATCTTACAGTATGTGTATGTGCAATAAAGTGCAATAATGCTTATGCAGTCTATAATAATAAGGACGTATAATGTTACTGTGGTGTAGTGCAACTAATCTTCTTAACATTGGTCGTGAGGAAGAGGAGGGATTCAGTGTATTTCTCTCCTACACAAGAGTGTTTTTAGATCAACAATGAAGCCAAAGGCAGTCTCAGGGAACTCAAGCACACTCTGTAGACGAGCATTACGCTGTGTGTGATCTCTGGCAGATAGAAGAAGCAGCTCAACGACATCCAGAACAGCTCAGATTTCATCACTATAACGTGTTTGTGCTGGAGAAGAGCTCAAGACCCATCCAGACCTGATTTATACACCATAAACCACTAGATCCTCTCATATTTTACTCATGATTCATTCAAGAGCTCGACTCTCCTTTGAGCTGCAGCTCGTCATGTTAATGGAGTGTTTCACTAGATAACAGTAAACCGGTTAACTCACCTCAATATGTTCATAGATTTGTGTTGATGTTATCTTTGGAATGGAAATATGGATATTTTATTTGTAAACATCATACCCCTGTTGAAAAAAC
>CM041801.1:2081403-2093903 GCA_023376895.1 Aspiorhynchus laticeps | reverse complement strand
TGCAAAACAGAACTCAAGCCTACCGTTTTCAATAATGTTTAGAGGTCATGAAATTTAAAGAAAATGTGCACCTAAAAACACAAGTGATGTTATGTACCCACATTCGTTCCAAAGCTGTATGATATTCTTCTGTGGAACACAAAAGTAGATGTTTAGCAGGATGTTCACGCTGCTCATTACTATACATCTAAAGCACACTGGGAAAGCCCTGATCAAAGCACTACTAAAACAACCTAAAAGTACTCAATGCAATGAAAAGAGCAGCATCCACACACTTGCAAAACATTTACTTTTTTATGTTCCACAGAAGAAAAAGTTGTTTGGATTTGGTAAAGCATGCAGGTGAATAAATTAAAAATTGGGTTAATTATTCCTTTAAAAGAATGCAAAGAACAGTAAAGCTTGAAGTACACTTTCTTTTTTACACGTATGCAAGGGTATATGTAAGGTGCACCTTATGCAAATGTCAATATTAACATAGTACGTGCATTGCCTGATTTTTTCTAACTCTATATGTTTATAATGCACATGCGCCTTGAATATTTTTGGAGACGAATACACAGATATTAGGCCTGCATGATTAATCAAAATAAAACTGAAATCACATTATGGCTCAATGCAATAGCAAAATTTCATTAAATAAATATGTGTTTTAGAGTTTCAGTTTAAGTCAAAATAAAAGTTTGGTGGTTTAATTTTCATTTATTCATTTTAAAACATTACACCACCAAACTTTTATTTATTTTATTTATAAAGAGACCGTAAAATAAAAAAAAATACTATAATTATATAATGTTACCTAAATAGTTAATTTGTTTACAATAACAACATTTGAATAATAATACTAATATTTTACTTCGTAATAACAACAACAACTATTATATAGTCATATTTACATATAATCAGAATTTTGGACCAAAATGTGCAGCCCAACAAATAAAGCAAAACTACTGATTTTTATTTTTTTTTTTAAATCGCAATTGCAATTTTTGGTCCACAAGGTGGCGACACTTGCCATTGTTTTACATCTGAAAAAGAAATATGCAGAACAAAAACAATACACAAAAACAACAGATGCCCACTGTGGCAAGCGCTTGTGTGAAGGGGTTCAGAGATCCATGCAACTCTAGTTTAAGTTAGCGTAAAGATAATTTTATCGCACATAACTTCGAGAGAGAAATAGCGCAGATACCAGACAAAGATTAAACTTTCTAGAGCGCATGGGTCGAGTGCGCTCAATACTTTGAAAGCGTTCTGCGGTAGGTCAAAACTAAAGTATGCTTTGCTTGTCATTTCACCCAAAGACAGACAAGAGATTCACCTAAGTTTCGCAGTGAGCCGGTAGAGTAAGCGCAAAAAACAATTTTATCACTCATAGTGTTGTTCAACGAAAATTATGACTAAATATCATCGTCAACGAACCTTTATCACGTGACGAAAATGAGACGCAACGTAAATGCTGGACATGTGACGATGACTATAATTAAATGTATAATGCAATATTGTTGACGCATAAAATCTATGCTAAAATGTCTATTCATTTTCGTTGACCAAAACGTGACGAAACGAAATGCTATAATGTTATTTTGTCTCGTTTAGTCGCGTTATTATTATTATTTTGCAGTATTTCTGTTTCCTGCGTCTCACTTCAGAGGCTGCATCAGGTCGCACTGCGCAGACGCTTCACTGATAAAAATGATTTTGTGCTGAAGTAAATACTACATAAAACAAATGTAATTTCTACATGAAATTATTTAGTTCAGGCAAGAATTTAAAAAAAGAAGTAAAATCTATATTAGTGCTCAATTTATGCTTGTAGAAATTAAAATTTGAACTTATAAGTATATTTTACCTGAAATTGTTTGTTATGTTTACAAGGATTCTTTAAGTAAATATCAAAGTTATGATACAGTTTTTCCCATCATGCACTGGGGCATGAATAATTAAAAAGGTTACACTTTCCGCTGTTTTCGAGTTGTATTTACACTGTTTTATGGTAGCTTTTGAGGTTAGGTTTAGTAACTTACTATTTTGTGACATATGGAGTTCATTTTCTACTCAAAATGACCCATTCATACTCAAACAATAACCACTGATTGTTACCATCATTGTGTATGGTGTACCAACTATTGATGTCTTGGGTAATAATTCTATTGAGTGGACATATTATCTTAGAAAGTATAACAAGCTGTCTACTTGTTTACTATGTGCGTAAGTGAACCACATGCTTTAATAGCATGGTTATATTTAGTGCTATGTTGTTTGTGTAAAGTTTATAAACCGTGACTAAGTGAAATGTACTTGAAAATTGCCGATTTAACTTAAAATAATTGCATAGAAATTACTCATCAAACTCTAACTGGCAATGTTAAATTTACTTATTTTCTTTGGTAATTTTAAATAAGTTAACTAGGATTATTGTGTAGTAAAATATATAAACAAACAGTCAATACAATTTACTGGGAAATTCCAAGTAAACTTTACTTGAGATTTTCTAATTAAAGCTACAGTTCCTTGTGTTTGGTTTTTACTTGGGAATTCTATTGAAATTACTTAATTTTCTAAGTGAAAAAACTCTTAACTTTTTTCAAGTAAATCCTACTCCAAATTTTTTTCAGTGTTCCTCGAGCCCCACTCGCGGCATTATTTAGAAGACGACAACAAACAAAGTTAAGTCTGTGTGTGTACTTCTAATATGTTTGGTTGGTAAAATAAATGCTGTAAATTCAAAGCGTCTTCCGTGACTGGAATGGATGTATTCTTGAGTCTATAAGGTAACAATGATATAATAAGATAACCTTGTTTGAAATGCGTTTGGCTAAAATACAATATTGGTTTCGTCTATACTACTAGGTACTTATATTATATTGACTGGTTAAATAGAATTGCATTACTAAAAAGAGACTAAAATACAATTTTCATTGACTAAAACTAGACTAAAATGTCATCAGTTTTCGTCGACTAAAACTAGACGTAAATAGTCATGGATAATTCTGACTAAAATGCTCAGACTCTTAGTTGACTGAAACTTGACTAGACTAAAAAGAGTATGAACGTGACTAAAACTAATAAAAACTAAAATGACAGCTTCACACAAAGACTAGACTAAAACTAAAATTAAAACAGGCCGCCAAAAACAACACTAATCGCTCATAACTTCTAGAGAGAAATAGCGCAGATACTGGACAATAGGGCTGGGACGATACATCGATTCTGAGATTTTCACAATGCATCGCGATTCCGCTGGAATCGATTCTGAGCCTAGATTTTAACAGCAGATGGCGCTCTAATCTAGCTTTATCCGCACACTCAAATGCTCATGAAGAAGAGCGCCGAGTCTGTAATTTCACCTCGGCTCAGAATGCTTTCATGATGCGAGATAAATGTAAACACAGCCCACTGTGAACAGTACACCCATGTAATTCACTTCAACCTTTTCTAATTTTATGAATGATTATTTTAGGTTCAAGTGTGTGTAAGGATTTGGAAACAAGCAGAGTACGGCTGTTTCTAAAGCATGCAGCGCCATCTACTGTTCAACACTAAGCTCAGAATCGATTCCAGAGGAATCGCGATGCATTCAGAAAATCTCAGAATCGATCCAGAATCATTTCTTGATTCGCGAGGCATCGATGTATTGTCCCAGCCCTACTGGGCAAAGATTAGACTTTCTAGAGCGCATGGGTCGAGTGCGCTCAATACTTTGAAAGCGATCTGCGGTACGTCAAAACTAAAGCATGCTTTGCTTATCATTTCACCCAAAGAAAGACAAGAGACTCACCTAAGTTTCGCAGTGAGCCGGTAGAGTAAGTGCAAAGACAATTTTATCGCTCATAACTTCTAGAGAGAAATAGCGCAGATACTGGACAAAGATTAAACTTTCTAGAGCGCATGGGTCGAGTGTGCTCAATACTTTGAAAGCGATCTGCGGTACGTCAAAACTAAAGCATGCTTTGCTTGTCATTTCACCCAAAGAAAGGCAAGAGACTCACCTAAGTTTCGCAGTGAGCCAGTAGAGTTGTGATTTCAGCACCCATGTGTCCCACCGCCTTGGCAGCCTCCATGATGGCACGCCGGTACATCCCTTTCTTTTTGCGGTTGAAGCGTGACCTGAAGAATTCGCGGAACGGCGAGAGTTTGGCAACCGAGAGTTGGGAGGTGGTGGGAGAACCGAACCAGGAGACTTTAGCTTCGGGCCAAGGAGCATCGACCTCGCCGTCTTCTTTACGAATACCGCTAATACTGAGCACCCGTGCAGGCCACCAAGGGAATCCGTGGATTTTCCCCCAAACAACATCGCCCACTGTTACAGCATGACCTTCCTCGGTCATGCATTTAGTCATGCTGCGAGTGTGCAGTCGTACGGTTATAGGCGGAACAGTCTTACTTTGCCCTTGAGAGGAAGACGAGACGGAGATATCGTCGCCTGGAGCGAGATCGCAGATTTCCGGCGACGTTCCGTCGGAGCTAAACGACTTGGACTCGTCTAGACTGTCGCTGCTGCACACGGAAAGGCTCGAGGAGTCTGCTTTCCTCTTCCGGAAGTTGATGAGTAAAGTCAAGTCGCGTTCCTCGCCTGACCAAAGCTCTAGCGAATTCTTCTCCGCACCATCTTCAGACTGAGCCTGACTTTTCCTCCGAACGCCGTCCACCAATTCTGCCTCGTACACGGACACCTGCTCCGCTCCGTCGGCCCGGGATCTCAAGCGTATCTTGGGCGAAGGTGCGTCCGGATTACTCAACTTTGGGAGCTTGAGTTTGGGAATGGAAATGGTGAGACCCGTTCGCATGGCGTCTACAGGAGTTTGCACGACTTTTTGGGATTCCTTGGAAGCGTTTTGCTCTCCGTGGCCGTTCTGCAGAAGCTGCTTGGGGCAGAAGGGTTTGACAGAACCGTGAACTCTCGAGGGGATCTTTATCACTTCGCCTTTACCTTGTGGAGTGCTATAAGAGATCTTAATCACGGGACTATGTGGAACGACGTCTCTTTTGGGAAACTTCTCATCGTCTTTCTTATCCTTCCGGAAGCGTTTGCTGTCACAGACCGTCGATTCCTCTCGTCTCTTTGACTCTTTGTTGTTGTCGTTTTCTCCATCGTCCTTCCTCTTGGCTGGAGTCGCTTTAGCATCCTCGTCTGCTTGAACCGCGTTCTCCTTCCTGGACGTCTTGGGCACCGTTGGTCCATCTTTGCCCTCCTCGTCGCTGTTTAGTGTGTTTTTGCATTTCTCGCACAGCACCTGCCGAGGTCTCAGTCGGATTGTGCTCATGGTCATCCTTCCAGATTCTCGACTCCGTCTTTTCTTCCTCTTGATCAGACGCGGCGGCGGTTGCGGTACCCATTGGTTGTATGTATGCCGGACCCACATGGGTTGCGGAAACGGGGCGCCTTCGAAGTACGGCGGATATATCGGCTGACCCGGTTGCACCGGGATGGGAACGGGAGCGGGCGGAGGTGCCATCTCAGGCTCCGTGTTCTCATCTTTTGGTCGCGGTGTCGGCGGACTAACGATTTTAGAGGAAGCCTCTTCACTCGAGACTTCACAGTCCGGTCTCAATATGAGGCTCTCTTCGGATTTCCCAACAACGTCTGGAAGGCAAAACAGCCCAGTCCTACGGAAAAGAGTCAAGAGGGAACATAAGAGCCAATAATTTCACTCAACTCATTTGTTGAGTGGTGTGATGCTAATTTCTTAAAAGTAAATACTAAGAAAATGGAGGAAATCATCTTTGATCATAAGGTTATTGGAGATCATATGCCTGTATTTGTTCACACAGGTGCAATCATACAAGTATTTAGGAGTGCATACAGATAAAACTCTTACGTTAATTGGGTTTGTGAAAGACTTCACCAGGAATTGTATTACTTATGAAGACTGTGGTTTAAAGCCCTAAACACACTGCATGATTTACGGCTGTCCCAGACGACAGATTGGCATCGTTAAACAATCGTGGCTCCTAATCGGTGCTCTTATGTCGTACATTGAGAGAGGTTCAAAGATGGCCGATAGATATCCCACGAAACATCATGAACATCGCACAATGTGTTTTGCTGCTACGATCCACGTTTACTGACCAACCAATAAAAATGCGACATGAAATCAACGCGACATGACGCTAAAAAGTGTGATTTATCATGCTCTGTTTGTTTACCACTAGCGCATGCTGATGACGTTTTATTCTTCTGTAGTAACGTGCGTCGTATCGTACGAGTCAATAGGTGTCATCATCGTACATGTCGTAGCCAAGTTTATTAGATCCATATCGCCCAATGTGACATGCAATGATCTTATAGGATTGCTAAAATCATGCAGTGTGTTTTAGGCTTCATGGAGTTGATAGGAAAATTATGCATCTCTTTTATCAGAACAGGTTTAAAAACTCTTTTATATCAGTATCAATTAAATTGTTGAATACTGATCAGTGAAGCTTATGCCTTTTTGTACCCGTGTATAGTGTGTATGAATATGGTTTTAATTTTTAGGTTTTGTCGAAATGCTTGGCTATTGAGTCTATAACAAATTTCCTGTTTGGGGACAAAGTATATTTCATATTTCATAATGTACAGAGTAACGGAGGTTAATTATCGACACAAAAGCTTCCTAACGTTCTGTTATTCTGAGTCAAGACTTTTCTGTTTAAAAGCCACTAGTGGCACTAATTAGACTCAAAAAAATGAGTTTCTGACACTCCCCCGTCCGCCATTGTGTGGCTGAACAGATAGTCAAGATAGTGTCGGGATGCTGAGCCACAATCTTTACAAAGTTTTAGTCATTTTGTTTTGTGTTTTTGTCGTTATGTAAAAAAATAGCTTTATTTTAGTACTTCAACTTAAACTAAAGAAAAATTAGAAATGTTGCCATGGCAACTATAGCCGAAATAACATGTGCACAGTTTTTATATTTTATATCAGTTAATGTTTATGTCAAATAATGCAGTTTGTATGGCTTTGGATTTAGTTTACAATAATCTAAGATGGCATAGAAAACAACAACCTTGCTTCACCTTTAAATGTCCTTATTTTTAACACCATCACAGTGCTGCAAAACCTCTGAACGCTCAAGAACGAAAACACACGATTAATCATTTCTAACAGCAAGCTGACTCTTGACCAGAAGAACAGGTTAGTGAACTAGTTATATCATGCAACACATAACCACACCTATTTGTTTTTATAGCTTTAAAAACACCACAGATATCGCTTCATCTCTCAAATCTCTAACAATCTCTAAGAACTTAAACGTAGATGAATCTCACAAAAACACACCACGGTCACATTTGAAAAATACAACTTAAAGCAAATGAAGACTATTTTAGGATAACCATTATTAGTATTATGTGCATTGTGACATTGTTTTCATAATTTGGCACATTATCTCCCCAACACATCACTACTGTAATTACTGCACAATGAGTTTTAATTATTCTCAGTTTTGTATGTTTGTATTTAATTAAACAAATACTACATACAAATTCATGATAAGTTTTGTGAAACCGAGACAGTAGATTAAAATCAAAATTAAGTAGGCGTTAATTATGACTCTGAATAATATGGAAGCCCATTTCCACCACGGGGGGGGGGGGGGGGGGGATTAGAAAGGCATTTGTGACTTTTTATTTCATAATTCAGATTTTTTTCTTGCAATTCTGAGATATTAACTTGAATTGTGAGACATATATGGGTAAAAGATGAACCCATTTTGGTGTCTGCATGAAATTAAATTTACAAAAGTGATTTTTTTATGTATATATCATATTATATCATTCAGTGTAACAGATGTATTAATGTAAAAATTGAAATAGCATACATAGTATTCTGATGTGTACTTATTAAAATATATGAAATAATATTTTTGCTTCATAACTCATTTCTGTCTTTAACTCAAACGGAGTTTATGTCCCACACTTCTGATTTAATATTTTGCATGCAATTCTGACTTTTCTTCTTAGAATTGGGAGTTTATGTCCTACACTTCTGATTTAATATTTTGCAAGCAATTCTGACTTTTCTTTTTAGAATTGGGAGTTTATGTCCCACACTTCTGATTTAATATTTTGCATGCAATTCTGACTTTTCTTTTTAGAATTGGGAGTTTATGTCCCACACTTCTGATTTAATATTTTGCATGCAATTCTGACTTTTCTTCTTAAAATTGAGAGTTTATGTCCCACACTTCTGATTTAATATTTTGCATGCAATTCTGACTTTTCTTTTTAAAATTGTGAGTTTATGTCCTACACTTCTGATTTAATATTTTGCATGCAATTCTGACTTTTCTTCTTAGAATTGTGAGTTTATGTCCCACACTTCTGATTTAATATTTTGCATGCAATTCTGACTTTTCTTAGAATTGTGAGTTTATGTCCTACACTTCTGAATTAATATTTTGCATTCAATTCTGACTTTTCTTCTTAAAATTGCGAGTTTATGTCCCACACTTCTGATTTAATATTTTGCAAGCAATTCTGACTTTTCTTCTTAGAATTGTGAGTTTATGTCCCACACTTCTGATTTAATATTTTGCATGCAATTCTGACTTTTCTTCTTAGAATTGTGAGTTTATGTCCCACACTTCTGAATTAATATTTTGCATTCAATTCTGACTTTTCTTCTTAAAATTGCGAGTTTATGTCCCACACTTCTGATTTAATATTTTGCAAGCAATTCTGACTTTTCTTCTTAGAATTGTGAGTTTATGTCCCACACTTCTGATTTAATATTTTGCAAGCAATTCTGACTTTTCTTCTTAAAATTGTGAGTTTATGTCCCACACTTCTGATTTAATATTTTGCAAGCAATTCTGACTTTTCTTCTTAAAATTGTGAGTTTATGTCCCACACTTCTGATTTAATATTTTGCATGCAATTCTGACTTTTCTTCTTAAAATTGTGAGTTTATGTCCCACACTTCTGATTTAATATTTTGCATGCAATTCTGACTTTTCTTCTTAAAATTGTGAGTTTATGTCCCACACTTCTGATTTAATATTTTGCAAGCAATTCTGACTTTTCTTCTTAAAATTGTGAGTTTATGTCCCACACTTCTGATTTAATATTTTGCATGCAATTCTGACTTTTCTTCTTAAAATTGTGAGTTTATGTCCCACACTTCTGATTTAATATTTTGCATGCAATTCTGACTTTTCTTCTTAAAATTGTGAGTTTATGTCCCACACTTCTGATTTAATATTTTGCATGCAATTCTGACTTTTCTTCTTAAAATTGTGAGTTTATGTCCCACACTTCTGATTTAATATTTTGCATGCAATTCTGACTTTTCTTCTTAAAATTGTGAGTTTATGTCCCACACTTCTGATTTAATATTTTGCATGCAATTCTGACTTTTCTTAGAATTGTGAGTTTATGTCCTACACTTCTGATTTAATATTTTGCATGCAATTCTGACTTTTCTTCTTAGAATTGTGAGTTTATGTCCCACACTTCTGATTTAATATTTTGCATGCAATTCTGACTTTTCTTCTTAGAATTGAGAGTTTATGTCCCACACTTCTGATTTAATATTTTGCATGCAATTCTGACTTTTCTTCTTAAAATTGAGAGTTTATGTCCCACACTTCTGATTTAATATTTTGCATGCAATTCTGACTTTTCTTCTTAAAATTGGGAGTTTATGTCCCACACATCTGATTTAATATTTTGCATGCAATTCTGACTTTTTTCTGCCTGGCGCCTCGAGGCGAGCAGGAGTCTGTGAAAGATGCAACCTGAGCCAAACGTGGTTAGAAACGACAGACAAAGAGACCAACGGGACGATCCAGATCCCCCCTCCTCCACCTCACTGAACAAACACAATCCCACAAACCACCGGGGACACAGGAGAGGGCCAAGAGATTTGCTTGTTTTCACATCCAGCCCATTATCAATTAAACCTTAGAATGAAGTCCTGCGGGTAAAAGAGGCAGAAGCCCTCGGGCAATAAACACCAATCATCTGAGATGTTGATGAAAAATAAAACACCCCCCCCTGAAGCGCCTGTCCTCGAGGCCTACAGACGCCGTGTAGGTGTAAGAAAACATTTCATTACACAATCAGAATATTTATAACGACTGGTGAACGATTAGATGCTATTTAAACACTCCCAGGCCGTTCAGAACGGAACAATGACTGACTGAACTTTGCTTATTATTTGTTAACCCTCTGGTTGTGTTCGGACTCCTGTCACTCTTGTTGTGTTCCCGGTCAAAAATGACCGGACTCCAAACAACTGCTTATAAATCTGTCATTATGCTATATTATCACCAAATATTGGATTCAATCTTTTTGTCAACTTGTTTTCTTTCATTTAGGACTGGTTTTGTGTTTCTATTTGCATCTGATTAATCGTAGGCCTCATTTATCCGAAAGTAGGCACCTCATTTTTTGAGTGAAAAAATCATTTATGAATAATTTTCACAATATGAGATAAAAAATTATGAAAATGTGCACTGTTTCTCACACTAGTGTGCTTTAATGATTAATCAGGAAGTTTGCTTTTAAATGCTTTTATTTTGTACAAAATTGCAAAAAGTCACACTTGTGGTGTTCCCGGTCAAAAAAAAAAGAAAAAGAAAAAGAAAATCTTTTTCGGGTCAATTTGACCCGAACACAACCAGAGGGTTAAGAAAGTAAGAATTATTCTATGATAAATGTTTATTTTAGTGCAGTGAAAAACAATTGGTGCAGAAGAAATTTCAAGGAACACACTGACTTAAATGTGAATAGTATTTTCTAGTAAAACCCTGCAATAATCTTTATTTACAACATTTAAAAAATATTTTTTTACAGTGAATGCAGCTTATTTTTTCCATTTGTAAGTTAATTCTGAAAAACAAAATTTGTACATTTGTGACTTTTTTCTTGCAATTGCAAGTTTATATTTCATAATTCAGACGTTTCTTCTCAGAATTGAAAGGGAAAAAGTCAGAATTGAGATAAAAAGTCACAATTATCTTTTAAATTGCATTGTTTGTGAAACATCAAGCAACACATCGAATTAAACGTGACATTTATTGAAGTTGAAAGACTGAATTAGTATTTTCTAGCAAACATACTCCAATAACCTTTATTTACAACTTTGCAAAATCATATTTTTTTACAGTGCATGCAGCTTATTTTGCATTTTTAAGCTAATTTTGAAAAATAAAAAGTAAAATTTATATTTCACAATTTTGTAAGGAAAAAAAGTCAATTGTAAAAAAAAAAAAAAAAAATTCACAATTACCTTTTTGATTTTTTTATATCAATAAATATATGATTAATCTTTCATATACTTATTTACAGCTTATTTTAGTACACTCAAAAATTAATGTGTAGAAAATTACATTTTTAAGGAGAAAAACATTATTAGTATTTTCTAGTAAAACATACTCCAATAATCTTTACTTACAACTTCATAAAATCATATTTTTTTTTACAGTGCATGCAGCTTATTTAGCATTTTTAACTTATTTTCAAAAAATAAAAAATTAAATTTATTTTTCACAATTTTGCACAGAAAAAGTCAGAATTGTAAAATATAAACTCAAAATTGTGAGGAAAAAAAAGTCATAATTACCTTTTTGATTTTTTATATCAATAAAAATATGATAAATAATATTTCATATACTTATTTTAGTACTCAAAAATTAATGTGTAGAAATTTTCTGTTGCAGAAAGTGACGTTTTTAAGGAGAAAAACAGTATTTTCTAGTAAAACATACATACTAACTTCATAAAAGCATTATTTTTTTACAGTGCATGCATCTTATTTTGCATTTTTAATTATGTTTGGTGCAAAAACGTACATTTTGGTACTACGTTAAAAAAGATGATACTTCTGATACATTCATCACACTGGAAATGAAAGGCTGAGCGCACTGCTTTGTGGGACACCTATGCCGTGTAATCACGAGGTCATGTATTGACACAGATAATGTACAGTTAGTATGATATTCTGATATGTCCAGCGACCGGAGATGATTCACGACTTCTGAGCAGGACGTGATGAATCATGATATAACAGGAACAACGCAGAGATTTAACAAACATTGCATAATAATGTGGAGGAAAGAGACACATTTATGCTCGTTTCTTAGCAAAAACGTATTAATACTTCACGTTTCCGTAGTTTTTATTAGATTAACCACCAATTAATAATTAAACCGAGCATATGTAGACGGTTAGCTGTCAAAATATTTAACAATTAAACCAAATAAATGGAATACTGTGTAAACTTACTAATATAAATAAACACTGAACGATAAACAGTACAGAGCTCTAGATAATTCATCTTTTCTATGATATTGTGATGCACCGTCTATAAAAACCTCAAAGTTGCTCATATTCCAGCAAATATTCATATGCTGTTTATAATGGAATATTAATTACATTGTGAAGCGTTTGAGTGACATTTCTCATTTTTTACATTAAAACCTGAAAATAACAGATTAATTTTTATGGAAAGGGAATGAAAAGCTGCACAATTAATCAAATTTCTAATCTTGATTACAATTACATAATCGTTC
>CM041801.1:2071403-2076403 GCA_023376895.1 Aspiorhynchus laticeps | reverse complement strand
GAGATCAGGATGAGTGTGTTTCTTCATCAGGTTTGTAGAAATGTCTCAGCAATGGATGCTCTGCAGTGAATGGGTGCCGTCAGAATGAGAGCTGATAAAAACATCACAATAATTCACAGCACTCCAGTCCATCAGTTAACATCTGGAGAAGACAAAAGATGAAACAAATCCACATTTTTTAACTAAAATATGAGTTCATAATTCATAATAACTCTTCCTTCAGTGAAAAAGTGTTCTGGTCTGAATCAGAAGAGAAATCTGCATCAGATCAAGCAGCGTTTACAAGATAAAACAGTCTAGATTTTGATGTGAGAGACAACAGGAGATGCACTTTTTCACTGAAGGAAGCATTAATTATGATAACTCATATTTGAGTAAAAAAAATAAGCATCTTAATGCTGGATTTGTTTGATCTTTTGTCTTCTCCAGATGTTAACTGATGGACTGGAGTGCTGTGGATTATTGTGATGTTTTTATCAGACTCTCATTCTGACGGCACCCATTCACTGCAGAGCATCCATTGCTGAGACAGTGATGCAGAGACATATTTCTGATGAAGAAACAAACTCAGATGAACTGAGGATGAACACATTCTCAGTGTTTTTGGGTGAACTACTCCTTTAAGTGTTTAGAAAGTGTAACCTGGTTTACTCCTGCACCGCTGCAGATGTTTCTTCATCAATCTGAACACACGCAGCGCTGCAGAACGGCTCATATTCCAGTCTCGCAGCACAATCACGCTCACAAGAGCTCCGTCAGCGTTATGAGACGAAACCACAATCAACCCACAATCCTCAGTCACTCCACTCACAGCATCACTTGTGTTTTCTCACTGAATACAGACTCACAGCACACACGGTTTCTGACGTTATGCTTCTGATCAGCTCATTTCTATTGAGACACAGTGATAGAAATGCTGTTTTTGTCTTGTTTTCCAGTTCAAATGTCTAAAGATGCAAGATACATTTACTTGAGATGCAAAATGACATAAAATACGTCTCGTTTTTATGAGAAATTGATCAAAATGAAGTGAGTACATGATTAAAACAAGCAAATATCTATCAGTGGGCTTCAATTTAATTCAAAGTTTTCATTCTACATTGACAGATATGAATTATAAACACTTCATTTTGATCAATTTCTCAGAACGCAAGACTTCATATCTTCATTTTGCATCTAAATGTATCTTGATTTAAGGATGTTTAGATATTTGTGCTGAAAAAATACGACGTGTGTAACATTTAATGCCACGACTTTATGAATTTAATATTTTCTGTTCTGATTGAAGGGTTTAATTTGTGAAGGGACGAATTAAGACTTTTTAAGAGACGCAGAAACACTGTACTTGTGTTTATTTGTAATTATGTGTCAAATTTACAAGCATTTCTGAGTGAAAAAATTTTTTTTTTCAGTGTATTTATAATACTGTGAGGCCGAAAATGATCTCGTCTGGGATTGTCTTTCAATTTAATTCTGGAAATAAGGTTCAGAGGTTTGAAACAATGAAATTATGATGTAATATGAATAAAGAGGTCTTGTTTTTTTATGACTGTCAGAAAATGAGTTTCATCGATCATGTGACTCCTTGTACACATGGTTAAAAATTATTTTACAAGAAAAAAAATTCAGTTTTTCACTTCAAAAGATCTTGTTTAACTCAATGTGTCACTTGATGTTTCTTTGTAATGATTTGTGAAATTTGCTGATTTAATTTTTTCTATACGCTCATTTTATTTTTCAGTGATGTGCTTCTTCCATTGAAGCTCCAGATGATCATCAGGTTTTGTTCACGTCAATTCAGCTTTTCTTTTCAAATTTTGCACTAATTTATAAACTAATGCACTTTCGCACACTTAGAAATAGAGGTTAGAAATATTAGAAGAACTAGTTTTGGTTCCTCAAAGCACCTGTCAGTCAACAGTTCTTAAAACAACACATGATTTATGACCCTGCAGCACAAAAGCAGTCACACAGGTATATTTGTAGCAATAGACAACAATACATTGTATGGGTCAAAATTATACATTTTTCTTTTATGACAAAAATCATTAGGATATTAAGATCATGTTCCATGAAGATATTTTGTACTGTAAATATATCAAAACTTATTTTTTGATTAATAATATGCATTGCTAAGAACTTCATTTGAACAACTTTAAAGGTGATTTTCTCAATATTTAGATTTTTTTGCACCCTCAGATTCCAGATTTACAAATATTGTTCTATCATAACAAACCATACATCAATGGAAAGATTATTTATTCAGCTTTCAGATGATGCATACATCTCAATTTCAAAAAACGGACCCTTATGACTCACATTTTAACTCCAAAGGACCTTTTTCCATTATAAAGAGCTTGGAAAGGCTCCATGTATGTTAAACGCTCATCATGGAACAACAGCTTTATTTGTAAGAGACTGCTGGACTGCTCTGTACATCAGCGAGTACAGACACACAGACCCGTGATGTTTAATCAGCAGCAGAATCTAATAAAGCAGCAGCTGATGAACTCAGGTCTGATGATGGGATCCAGCTCTGCAGCTTCTGGTTCCTCCGTCTCCGGCCGACTGTAATTCAGCTCGCTCCATCTGGATCATCCTGCGCCGGAGCTCCTCAAAGCGTGATATCTCCGGCTCGTTCTCCTCACACTGATCCAGCTCAGACAGACACAGCTTCTCCACGGCAGGAGCCTCTGATGAGACACAGATCAAGCTGAGGTGCCACCAGTGTTGGGCAGTAACTAGTTACTAGTATGAATGAAGCATTTATATAGCGCTTGATTGTGTATTACACCCAAAGCGCTTTACAATCATATAGGGGGTCTCTCCTCAACCACCTCCACTAGTAATAGTGTTACTACTAGTACTGTAATAATATCACTTTTTGCAGTAACTAGTAGTGTAACTAATTACTGATAAGATTTCAGTAATAATATTACAGTTACCATCCATAAAACAGCTTTTGATGCCAAAACCCGGCTGATTTAAAATCCAACAATCAAATAATTTCTAGATTTATGTTCATAATTTTCACGACTCGATGTGATGAGGTGCAGCAGGAGAGCTCTGAATATGGAAAAGCTTACATTCAGCACATATTAATATTGCATTATATTGATTTTGTCAGGAAAAGAGATGATCTGAACACTGTTGTGTGTTACTTTACTCTGGCGTTACATCCCTCTGATCAGCATTATATTACTATAATTAAAAATATTTTTGGAAAATTAAACAGTTTCTTACAAACTTATGTGATTTGATCATACATAATGAAATATAATCGTATATGTGTAACGGAGAAATTACAATTAGCTTCAAGCTACATGTGATAATTAATGAGATTAATACAACACTTCTACTTGAATGTCACTATTAATTATTGAGTGTTTGTAATAACTGCGATACAATGTGTATTTTGGCAGAAATATGTTATTAGTAACATTTATGTGGAAGATGCATTGTTACAACTTCTGTGTGGCGTGAAGAAACAATGTAACTAATTACTGCTGACAGAAAGTAACAAAGTAACAATTACTTTTGAAAAGAGTAACTAGTAATGAGTAATATATCACATTCTTTGAGTCACTAACACAACACTGTGTGACACACACTTAACAACAGACGCAGATCTTTGATTATTAGTGTGTTTGTTACATCAGACGTCTCTATCACAGATGCTTATAGTGATTCAATCAATCCTCAAACACTGAAACACTTCTCACACTTAACATTAATAACAGATCATAATTTATATGTTTCCAACGGTTCAACCCAGTGTTCTTAATGTTAACTAAAATGGCAACTATAAAAATAGTCTTCAGTGTTAAGTTATACTATTATAGTTTTTTTAATATATTATTTTCTGTATGCATATATATATATATATTAGTGCTGTCAAATGATTAATCGCTTCCAAAATAAAAGTTTTTGTTTACATAATATATATGAGTGTGTGCTGTGTATATTTATTATGTATATATAAATACACACACATGCATGTATATATTTAAGAAAAATATGTTAAGTTTATACATTTAAAATATTTGTATATAATATCAATTATATGAATATAAATATATACATGGAAATATTTTCTAAATATATACTGTATGTGTGTGTATTTATATATACATAATAAATATACACAGCACACACACTCATATATATTATGTAAACAAAAACTTTTATTTTGGAAGCGATTAATCATTTGACAGCACTAATATATATATATATATATATATATATATATATATATATATATATATATATATACTGTATATATATTCACCAATGCCGAAATCAAACCTACGCCTATATACATATTATTTTTATTTAGACATATATATTTAATGTATGTATATATATATATTTTCTGTGTATATATGGTATTTTGCTGTATGTGTGTGTATATATATATATTCGTTTTTTGTGTTTTCATTTTGATTTTAGTTAAATTTTTAGTAATTTTATTGTGTGTTCTTGTCATTAACATATACATATATCATATGCCTGTATAGTTTTCATAAATGTTCTGGTTATTTTAGTACATCAAGTTAATCTAGATGAAAGTGACATAATGTTGCTTTGACACTAGCTAAAATAAAAATAAGTTTATTTAGTTTTAAAATATTTAATATTATTTCAGTTAAAGTTAGCATAACAAAAATTGAGATATGGTTTTGGTTTTAGCTAACTATAATAATATTGTTTTTTTGTTAATTGAAGTAAATTTGTAATAAAATATAAATATTGGATGAAAAACCTGAAGACTAAAAATTAGAAATATTGCCTTTGGAAAATAAATGAAATAAAATAGGTTTAAGTTGAAGTATTAAAATTATGGAAACTAATTATGGAATTATGGAAAATTATGGATTAATTAATTATGGAAAAAAATTATGGAAACTAAAACGTGAATAAAAAATAAATGAAAGCTAACTAGATTCATATTTCTTTTTATACGTAAAGAAATAACTAATAAAATTGACAAAAGTATAGAA
>CM041801.1:2053903-2066403 GCA_023376895.1 Aspiorhynchus laticeps | reverse complement strand
ATCCATTAAAAAAATATAACAACAATCAACAATAATAATAATAATAATTCAGCCAGCAAGTTCATTTTTGTGTGTGTGAGTGGATTCATTTTAGATAGTATGTGTACAGCATGGGGACTTTTTTTTAAAAGTTTGGAAAATTATGTCTTAATTTCTGTCATGCTGTGTTTAAGCATTTGTAAAAAAGATAAGAAAGAGACATGATTTTTGGTATGGGGTAAGCTTGTATGAAAAGAACATTTAAGCATTTTAGAAACGTGTTAATTGACTGAATATTGTGTGAAAACAACATGAACTGTGTTAATGGTATGGTCACAACAGACGGATGCTGTGTTAATTGTGTTTAGATTGTGTGATTGGACAAAGGGATGTTAGCAATTGAAAAAAACTGTAATGTGTTGCATGTTGAAAAAATAATTGTCATAATGGGAGTAATAATTGGCCAGATTTTCATATTAATATCTAATATTTCATAACAAAATTTATATATAATTTATTTTCCTATTGAATTGTTATGTCTCCCAAAATGCGTAATAAACATGCTTTTAGTCCTGGTGTCCTGGACATGTATGAAATGATAACAGAAAGTCATATTTTCATAACAGAAAGTCATATTTGAATTTGAAAACCCATAACATTTTCCTGAGATGTTGCTTTTGACAAACAATTTGAAAATAGTTCAGATTTAAATGACAATTACAAAATATAATCATATTTCCATAAGGATGTCTAGCCAAATCTAGCCATCTTTAAAGACCTAAAGAGCGGTTATGATGAAACATCCAATAATTTAATATCTCTATAAAGCCCTGAATGTGCTCTGTGCTGTACATCCAGACTTACACCGTCTCAGAGAAATACACTACATCATACTGTACACTACAGAGACAACAACTCCACAGCTGCGTCTACAGATCGTTTCAAAGCATCGTCACATAACACTGTTAATATTGTGAAATATAACAATTATGAAAC
Source organism: Aspiorhynchus laticeps (assembly GCA_023376895.1). Classification (NCBI taxonomy): domain Eukaryota; kingdom Metazoa; phylum Chordata; class Actinopteri; order Cypriniformes; family Cyprinidae; genus Aspiorhynchus; species Aspiorhynchus laticeps. Next base: position 2,065,428 of record CM041801.1, on the reverse strand, counting down.
AAATTCAGTCTCTACAGAAGACAATAGAGTCCTTATTCAGATCAATTCAGCTCATGTTTTCATGTTCTCATCTGATAGTGTCAGTGCAGTTAGATAATATTACTAAATATTAATGGTCTAATAAGTGTAAACTGCAAAAATTATGTATTTAGTCTTGTTTTCCAGTACAAACATCTAAACATCCTTAAATCAAGATGCATTTGCTTGAAATAAAAAATGATATAATAAAGTCATGATAAAAAAATTATGCTTAAAACAAGAAAAAACATCTATTAGTGGGGTCAGAAAAATAAAGAGAAAACAATATTATTTTCAGACCCCAATGGCAGATATTTGTTCTTGTTTTATGAATAAACTCATTTAATTTTGATAATTATTATTATTATTTTTTTTAGAAAACAAGACTTCATATCATAAGTCATTCAAGTAAATTATTTAAGATTAATTTTTAGATATTAGTAGGAAAATATTTTCAGTGATTTCCTTCCTACACTGTATTTATTAATTTTTTTCCAAAGTTGCAAAAAACAAAACAAAGATTTTTCTTCTTCAGAACTAAACGTTTAATTCAGTTTGTTTACCAACAAATTCTGACTGAAAATAGTTTTTAGTGTAGTATCTTGTATTTCATATCCCTCCACACTCAATAATAATTCACACTCAAATCAATATTTGCCTATTTGTGCACCGTCAGTATATGAGAGACATCTGGAGAAGACTAAAGTGTTAAAGTTTAGAGTGTTTTGTCTTGTAAACGCTGCTTGATCTGATGCAGATTTCTCTCCTGATTCAGACCAGAACACTTTATCACTGGAGGAAGAGTTATTATGGATTATGAACTCATATTTTAGTCAAAAAATGCTGGGTTTGTTTCATCTTTTGTCTTCTCCAGATGTTAACTGATGGACTGGAGTGCTGTGATGTTTTTATCAGACTCTCATTCAACACCCTAGCAACCGACCCAGATCCCCTAGCAACCGCGTAGCAACACCCTAGCAACCACCCCGGGTACCTTAGCAACTGCGTAGCAACACCCTAGCAACCAACCCGGGTACCTTAGCAACTGCGTAGCAACACCTTAGCAACCACCCTGGGTACCATAGCAACCACGTAGCAACACCTTAGCAACCACCCGAGTACCATAGCAACCTAATAGCAACCACCCCGGGTACCCTAGCAACCGCATAGCAACATCCTAGCAACTGACCCAGAAACCCTAGCAACCACCCCGGGTACCTTAGCAACTGCGTAGCAACACCCTAGCAACCAACCCAGGTACCTTAGCAACTGCGTAGCAACACCTTAGCAACCACCCTGGGTACCATAGCAACCACGTAGCAACACCTTAGCAACCACCCGAGTACCATAGCAACCTAATAGCAACCACCCTGGGTACCCTAGCAACCGCATAGCAACATCCTAGCAACTGACCCAGAAACCCTAGCAACCGCATTGCAACACCCTAGCAACCAACCCGGGTACCTTAGCAACTGCATAGCAACACCTTACCACCCTATCTACTCTATCTATCTATCTATTTCATTCTGACGGCACCCATTCACTGCAGAGCATCCATTGCTGAGACTCTGATGCAGAGACACATTTCTACACACCTGATGACGTATGAGAGCATTTTGATTCATTTTTGCACGGCGTGTTCACTGACCGGTGCTGTCCGATGGCGGCCGGTAAACCCGTGAGTCTATTGTTCCTCACATCTAACCAGACCAGAGACGACAACCTGCTGAAGAGACGCTGAGGAAGACTGCTGATCTCGTTCCCCTCCAGATACAAGCTCTAGAACACGTCTCAATCAGATGCGCTCAACTCAATATAACAATGCATTGTGCTGTTAATCTACCTTTAGATGTGTTATGTTCAACACAGATGCTGGGATGCTCTTCAGGGCTCTTCTGCTCAGGTGCAGCGTGTCTGCTGATGATGGATCTTCTTCTTCTTCACAGTGGAGCTCACTCATGCTGGATTCCTATAACAGCAGCAGAGCATGAATAATACTGTAATAATCACATGTGATTGATCAGCTGCTGAAGGTTATGACTCCAGCACGCTGCCGGATGGGATGTTGTCAGGCGTTGCTATGGTGACGACGGGCGAAAGCGAAACCAAAAGGCCAATTCGCCTACTTATACTATGCTCTAAAACTATGTACTCTTTTTATGAAGACAAAATACATACTTTTGAGTATGTAGCAGAATAGTAGGCAAGCTTTGGGACACTACTTCGTCATAGCTGCGTCTTTAACGATGCTCTGTTGCTTAGTTACGTGCATCACGTATCTGTTTAAACAGCTGTCAATCATCTTATCACAGTTAACATCATCCACATTTCGTCTAATTTGATTTCATACAGTATTGGAGCGAAATAAAGCAGCACAGAACTCTGCTCATGTGTTGCATAATGATGCATTTCAAAGGTAACGACCAAACATATCATTATAAAAGTTCACAGTGTTGCTGAAGATGAAATATAACGTGGATAACATTAAATTAATATTTTTTAACCAGGTTAGACATTGATTATTTATCAATCAAATCCCTTTCTCTGTCTGTCCGTCGGTCGCGCATATCCGCCATGTTTGTAGTTTTTTAACACTTTTTATGCGTGTTTGTAGTTCTAATCGAATCCTCGGCATAGGACAGATAGTATGTGAATTGGGACTCAGCAAGAGAGTATACTCTGACTGAAATGTCTTGTGTTCATTTAATTAATGACTTTTGTTAATTTATTTGTGAAACCACGAAGAAGTAAACTAACAATAATAAAAAAAAAAATAAAAAAAAAATGCGCCGAAATTTTATAATATCTTCAATAGGTTTTATTAAGTAGTATTTATTCAGTGGAACGATTGTTCAACACTATAAAAAAGTTTGTTCAGGTAGCAATGTGCTTCATGTGGTAAAATATTAATTATTTTATTCACGTCAACAATATTACAAAAGACAAAAAAATAATTATTTCTACCTGATCAGGACTTTTAACCCCTTAACTGTCACTGTCCCGTATACGGGACGCCTAAGTTTACTTCACTATATTACACTTAAATCCTAATGTAATCATGACAAACTATACATCATTGGAAAGGTCTAAGTCTCCTAAATAGATATATTACCATGTTTTGTTGTTACAAATTATGTAGGAACAGTAATAGAATCATTTATGACAAGAGCGCACCAAGCGTCTATGATAAATCATCATCATAACAGGAGTTCTGACCTTCGTCACAAAAAGTCTTTATATCCTTGCCTTTTTCCCCATCACATGTTTTAGCAATCATCATAAGTTATATACCATTTGAAAGCTTAAAATCTCAAAATTCATCCTGTGAAAACCATTTTGAAATCGGACATTGCGTTACCATAGAAACGGCACTTCAAAATGTTTTGGCGGTCTCCTCCCCCTTAGCGGCGGTGTCATATTACAAAATGTATTACGGTCTTTTAGAATCAAAACTTTTTATAATCTTGACAAAATACATATCATTGGAAAGGTCTGAGTCTCGAGATTCCATATTTGGTGGTTATTTTGTTATAGATGTAATATTGAGAGAGAAATTGATAGATTTGTGACTGAAATGCATAAAAAAATTATTCAATGGAGTTTGAATGGCACCCGGTGGCTGTTTGTGGTATAACGCCTAAACAAAATTGCATATGAACCTCAATTTTTTTTATATCAACTTCAAATTTGGAACACAACTTATGTAGACATATGGCTTTAATTATATAGCAATTTTGGATTTTTAACAATTTTTTTAAATATTTATTTTATATAAAATACAATAAAAATAGTATAATACATTTTCTTTACAGTAAATTTAAACTTCTATAACTTTTTAATACTTTAATTTTATTAAATGATTTCACTTCTGTAATAATCTGCTAATTGTCTTCTTTAAAAAGAGACCAACCTTAGGTCTGTATTCAAAAGCGTTCATGAATTATAATAATTTAAGTTTGGATAGAGCACTTTCTCGTGAATTTTCAAAAATGGGGTTTATGAATCTCATAACGCTTTTTTAGTGTATGATATTTTATATTTTGATCCCTTTTGCTGTAAGATTTACAATGTCTTTGGATTTACTTGAAGAACACACCTCAACCGTCAATTTTATATAAGCTAATGTTGCTTATATAATAGAAGAGGCTATATATTAAATATATATTATTATTTATGTGTTCTTCAAGTCAATCCAAAATCGTCATAGCTTATATATCACGTCTACCTCAGTTTTAACGAACATCGGCGCGCGTTTTTAACTTGAATGTGCGAGACTTCCGGTTTCATTCTTACTAGAACCAGAAGTATGAGCACATTATCCCGGTTCTGTCAACACTGCACTGGCTCCCTACTAAACATCGTATAGATTTTAAAATCTTGTTAATTACTTATAAAGCCCTGAATGGTTTAGCTCCTCAGTACTTGAGCGAGCTCTTATCGCATTATAGTCCTTCACGTCCGCTGCGTTCTCAAAACTCTGGTTATTTGATAATACCTAGAATATCAAAATCAACTGCGGGCGGCAGATCTTTTTCCTATTTAGCGCCCAAACTCTGGAACAATCTACCAAACACTGTTCGGGAGGCAGACACACTCTGTCAGTTTAAATCTAGATTAAAGACCCATCTCTTTAACCTGGCGTACACATAACACACTAATACACTTCTATTATTCAAATCCGTTAAAGGATTGTTAGGCTGCATTAATTAGATCAACCGGAACCGGGAACACTTCCCATAACACATGATGTACTTGTTACATCGTAAAAAGATTGACATCTACGCTAATATTAGTCTGTTTCTTTCTTATTCCGAGGTCACTGCAGTCACCAGATCAGATGGTGGATCAGCACCTAGAGACGACCTCTACAGCCCTGAACGTCAGCGGAGACCAGGACACCTAGATGAGCCCCAGAGACAGACCCCCAGTGAGGACCCCGTCACCTAGAGAGCCATCAGGACAAGACCTCGGGAACCTGTTGAGAATGACAAAATAAAGTAAACAGTAAAACTATTTGCGCTATAAATTAGTGCTGTCACGATTAATCGCATCCAAAATAAAAGTTTTAGTTTACATATGTATGTGTGCTGTGTATATTTATTATGTATATATAAATACACACACATGCATGTATATATTTCAGAAATATATGTTATGTTTATTTATATATTAAATATATTTGTCTATAATATAAATTATATGAATATAAATATAGACGTGTAAATATTTTCGAAATATATAGCCTACTGTATGTGTGTATATTTATATATATACATAAAAAATATACATAGAACACACATATATATTATGCAAACAAAAACTCGCGATTAACCGCGATTAATCGCGGTTAATCGCGATTAACCGTTTGACAACACTACTATAAATATGTGTCCCTGCAGCACAAAAGCAGTCATAAGTAACAGGTATATTTGTAGCAATAGACAACAATACATTGTATGGCTCAAAATTATACATTTTTCTTTTATGCCAAACATCATTAGGATATTAAGATCATGTTCCATGAAGATATTTTGTACCGTAAATATATCAAAACTTCATTTTTTAACTAGTAGCTAATATGCATTGCTAAGGACTTCATTTGGACAACTTTAAAGGCGATTTCCTCAATATTCCAGATTTTTGTATCTCAGCCAAAAATGTTCCTTTCATAAAAAATCCATGCATCAATGGAAAGTCAATTTATTCCGCTTTCAGATGATGCATAAATCTCAATGTCAAAAAAATGACTGGTTTTGTGCTCCAGGTTCACATAGCACATATGTTTTCTTTCTTTCATTGACTTTAATGTCTCATAACACACCGAGGTAGACTCGTATGAAATATTTAGCTGGCTGGTGGGTCGCGCGTGCGCGTGCACGCGAGGAGGGAGGGGAGGCTGATATAGTCGCCGCTGCTGCCGGAGCTCACAGTCAGTCTGAGCGGATCCAGTGTGTGTCTGTGAGGCTCTAGATCTGTTTGTCAGAGATGCTCGTGTTTTAGAGGCATCCAGCAGCAGCAGCAGTTCCCGTCGCGCTGAAAGGAATGAGAGCAGAGCATCAATGTTTCACTGGGGCAAGTGGAAGAAGAGGATGGGAGCGAACAGTTCATCCAAGAGACCTGTGTTCGACGACAAAGAGGATGGTGAGGATCACACTGCATCACAGACAGCATGTGCATCTGACTCCTAACATCACTGTGTTTGTGACGCTAAAACAGTGCGTTTACCACAACAGAATCTGATCTAATGCTTCAGTGCGTTTAGAAACACAGATGAGCTTCTGCTGGATGAACTGATGTTTAGAAAACTGATTTATACAGAGTTCGAGTGCAAGTGTATTTATTTCTTTTCAAGTGCAAATGATGTTTCTAGCTCATTTTATTAATGGTCTTGGACAGTAAAACATGCATTATTTGTCACTTTAGTACTGTGTGTTTGAAAAGGTGCAACTTATGCTATAAATACATCATGATTCTGAATATAGCAGATGTCTTGGTTATTAACAGCCAGTTTTCACCCATACAGCAAATAGATATATTTTTGGATGCATTTCAAAATAATGGCCAAAAAAATATCTGCTAAAATATGATAATATATTTATGTAAATATTTTTTATATATTTTTGAAAATATATTTAAAACATTTTTTTTAAAAGCATATCTTATTTGAAGAAAAACGTATTAACATGTGTCAACATGAATAAAAATTAGCAAGAAAATACAATGTTCCATAAAATATTAAATCATTATAAATCTTTTTTTGATCTTTAGTAGTCCATATTTGCATTCAGCCGAAAACTAGGCTGCTGTAAGATTGGAAATGTATTTTATTGCCCCTGAAATACATTTATTTTGTGAAGGTTGAAATTTGTTCTATTTCAGAAATAAATTTAATTGAGCTTCACTGTTTGCAACATATAGTTAAAATATATTTTGGCCAGAATTTTTTTTTTTTGTCGTATGCAAATGTTCCACTTATTGTTTTCTGCCTCTTTAAGGCGTATTACATTTAAAATCTGATTCAGCTGGAACGCAGGAACAAAACCTGCCAATTACATCGTTTGCTGTTTAATTGGTTAATTAGTGAGGATTACGGGAATCCAGGGAAATTATACCGCTTTATCATAACAAGCAGCTGAATGCTGACTGAACATGTGTTTGTGGAGTGAGTTATGTCATATCTGAAGATGAAACCTGTAGGTCAGAACGTGTCAGAAAAGCCAGAAATGAGGTCAGTTCACTGTGGGTCTGTAATCATATGATGTGACCGGAGGAGGACGCGTAATGACCCATTTAGATACAGTATGGACTCGGTGCTGCTAGCTTCTGTTACATGAAAATCACTGCACTAATGAATGTGAAAGTAATTACAGTTATGTGCGGGATAATGAGTTGAGTTCAGGACACGACCGAGCGCTGCTTGGGTTGTTCTGTGTTTGTTTTCATGGATGAACATTACTTAAGTTGCAAGTACAAAAGAGAGAAGTATAGCTAAAAATGTTGGATTCACAAATCCTTTCGCTTGACGTCCTTGACATTTGAAGATATTGTTGGCTGTACATTCAGACAAGAAAGAAAGAGCTGATGGAAGAAGACATTCTGTTAAAGGAATAGTTCAGATAATGAAAATGTGTTCATCCTCAGTTCAGCTGAGATCAGGATGAGTTTGTTTCTTCATCAGGTTTGTAGAAATGTGTCTCTGCATCAGTGTCTCAGCAATGGATGCTCTGCAGTGAATGGGTGCCGTCAGAATGAGAGTCTGATAAAAACATCACAATAATCCACACCACTCCAGTCCATCAGTTAACATCTGGAGAAGACAAAAGATCAAACAAATCCACGTTTTTAACTAAAATATGAGTCCATAATTCATAATAACTCTTCTTTCAGTGAAAAAGTGTTCTGGTCTGAATCAGGAGAGAAATCTGCACAGAGTCCAAAACAGCTCTAAACTAATATGTGGCTGGATTTTGATGTGAGAGACAACAGCAGATGCACTTTTTCACTGGAGGAAGAGTTATTATGAATTATGGACTCATATTTTAGTTAAAAACGTGGATTTGTTTCATCTTTTGTCTTCTCCAGATGTTAACTGATGGACTGGAGTGCTGTGGATTATTGTGATGTTTTTATCAGCTCTCATTCTGACGGCACCCATTCACTGCAAAGCATCCATTGCTGAGACACTGATGCAGAGACACATTTCTACAAATTTGATACTCCTCTCGGATGGCCTGAGGGTGAACACATTTCCAGCTAATTTTCATCTTTGGCTGAACTATTCCTTTCATAAGCGTCTGTGGAGTTTTGTGGTGTTTTGATCAACATGTAAAGTCCAATACACGAGTAGTCAGAACAGACTGAAGGTCTCTACTGAGCTTGATGGATGTTTCTTGAGATCTCCAGGAGGAATTACTGTCAGAGATGTTTAGGATAAGACTAGAGATATCTGATCATCCGTTACAGAAAGTCTGATTCTGAGCAGACTGAAGGTTTGGCGGATGCAGGACCAGATTTTGACGGCATGTTGGATTTGTCATTTAACTGAAATAAAGCCAGTTTAATCACACAGTGATAATAATATCCACATCATTATCAGAATCCGCAGCGGTTCTCTGGGATAGACGCGAGATCTGATCTGTCTGCTGGTTTGATTCTCTCACGCTTCCATGAGATTCTCACATCAGTTAATGCTGGAGAACGGCTTGTGTTTCATCACGCATACGGCCGCTAGACGAGAGAAAGGGTTATTCCTCATGATCCTTACATGAAAGAGGACTCCAGGGAGCGAGAGAAGCTCTTCAGCTTGAGATCTGTGTTTTGTCAGTTTCTCATGAGCGTCTGGAGGACATATGTGACCCACATTGAGCTGTAGGCCTGTTTTTATACATAATGTCCAAATAGAGCTGCAGAAAAAATAGAGCTGCAGTTTTGTCGTCATTTACGGCCACTTCACACCAGAAATGATAACTAATGAGAAGTATATTAGCATCCACACCAACATATCATCTGTTCTGTTTATTATAAGCACGCTGTAGTTTTGTCGTCTGCTGCGTTAAAGGCTCTATAGAATTCAGAAACTGTTATTAGCGACACCGGTGGCCATTATGTGAACTGCAATACGCTATTTATTTGCTCATGCTCATATCATACTGAATGTGAATCAATGTACTCACAGCAAAGTCCATTTTTTGCTTAGAATTAAAAAGGAGTTGGAAATACCTTTGCTGTTGTTATGATGCACATGGGGGTGTGTGATATTGACAAAAATGATATTTCGATATTTTTTCAATAATGATAATTAAACCATATTTAGATGAGTGTTTTTTTGTGATGCACCTTGGTTGAAGTCTGTTATGGATAAATAAATGTGAAATTAAAATTGCCAGTAGGTGGCAGCAAGTCCCTGTCTCAATGAGCAATTCATTGAATCATTCACTCAAACGATTCTTCAAAACAGCTGATTCATTTACAAATGAAGCAAGTGACTGTATTTTTGAAGAAATCATTGAATCATTCACTCAAACGATTCCTTCAAAACAGCTGATTCATTTACAAATGAAGCAAGTGACTGTATTTTTGAAGAAATCATTGAATCATTCACTCAAACGATTCTTCAAAACAGCTGATTCATTTACAAATGAAGCAAGTCCCTGGCCGTTTCTCAATATGCGTTCTTGTCTGTACTTGTGTTCTTGTGGACTTGTGAAACGTCATCAGTCGTCGCCCAAGTACTGTTCCAATTCAAAGTTCACATCTAGCCAAGTACAGTTAAAATCCCGGATGTGTGCTTGCTCCGCCCCTTTTATCAAGGATGCATCAGAGGTGACTTGTGCGAACTTGAGGCAGCCAGGTATCCCAGAATGCATTTCGCACCAATCAGCAAGCGTTAATGGCAGAGAGGAAAACCTGCAAAATTTAAAAATATTACTGTTATTGTGTCATGAAATGAGTATTTCAGGCGAGAATGTAGTTGTTTAAAACTCAAATCTGCGGTTTATTTATAAAGATAGCGCCTATTTGAAAATTAGTTTCGCCGATTTCAGATCCGTGAGCTCCAGGCGATCACCGGGCGCTCGTGCTCGTGTATCCCGAAGAGAGGAGCATAACCTCGGCTAGTCCTTCTGACATCTGCCACCGGCTCTGATGTCTCTGTAGTGATTAAACATAAGATATAAATCGTCTTGGGTAAATCTAACAGGCAATCTTTGGTCTCGTGAATCTATTATTTCTTCCAGGTCATGTCGTTTTGGATGAGCACGAAGTTATTTTTCATAAATTATTTATTTATTAATCGTAATACAGCGCTTACTTTTTTAACGTGACTGATTTGTTTGCGTTTGTCTTTATTTCCTATTACGTCTCTAATTTACTTTTATAATGGCTATTATTGTTCATTAAAACTGACATTTAACAAAAAGGCAGAGTTGTGCTTGTCATATTTCATTTTATTATACAGTGAATCAGAATATATGTGCACATATTACCTAAACCACATATTAATGTTTTATATTTTTTAAAATGAAAACGAAAAGAGGGTTGTGTTTTATATTTTGAAGAAAATGAAAAGGCAGTGGTGTTGATATCATTTCGTTTTATTGTAATGTGTGTACACTTTGCATGAACCACATTTTTGTGGCAATTAATATTTTAAATGAAACGGAAAAGAGGCAACGCTGTTTGATATAATATTTATTTTCACTGTACGTTCCCTGAACTACATTTTTGCGGCTATTAATATGTTTACATGAAAACAAAAAGAGGCAGTGGTGTTTGATATCGTATTTCGTCGTATTGTAATACAGGCGAGCTGACTGACGTTATCAAGTACACTGCTGTTCCATTTGCAGAATTACCGGACTTGTGTCCTCCCGTCCTCGGGAGATCACACTCCCAAGTCGAACTTGCGAAGTCTGAACTACCGAGGACGCAAGTCCGAACTTTGCGTACTTGGTATTGAGAAACGGCGCCTGTCTCAATAAGCAATTCATTGAATCATTCACTCAAACGATTCTTCAGAACAGCTGATTCATTTACAAATGAAGCAAGTGACTGTGTTTTTGAAGAAATCATTGAATCATTCACTCAAACGATTCCTTCAAAACAGCTGATTCATTTACAAATGAAGCAAGTGACTGTGTTTTTGAATAATTAATTGAATCATTCACTCAAACGATTCTTCAAAACAGCTGATTCATTTACAAATGAAGCAAGTGACTGTGTTTTTGAATAATTAATTGAATCATTCACTCAAACGATTCTTCAAAACAGCTGATTCATTTACAAATGAAGCAAGTGACTGTGTTTTTGAATAATTAATTGAATCATTCACTCAAACGATTCTTCAAAACAGCTGATTCATTTACAAATGAAGCAAGTAACTGTTTTTGAATAATTAATTGAATCATTCACTCAAACGATTCTTCAAAACAGCTGATTCATTTACAAATGAAGCAAGTGACTGTTTTTGAATAATTAATTGAATCATTCACTCAAACGATTCTTCAAAA
>CM041801.1:2043903-2046403 GCA_023376895.1 Aspiorhynchus laticeps | reverse complement strand
ACTAGCCTTTTGTTTCAGAGCTTTGATGCAGTTATCATCTTCTCAAGACTCTGCTCTGGTCATGTGACACACTGCACATATTTAATTGAGACCCTTTATTTTTCCATTTTTGCATGGGTTAAGTAAAGATCACGTTCCATGAAGATATTTTGTAAATTTCCTACCGTAAATATATCAAGACTTAATTTCTGATTAGTAATATGCATTGCTAAGAACTTCATTTGAACAACTTTAAAGGTGATTTTCTCAATATTTAGATTTTTTTGCTCCCTCAGATTCCAGATTTTCAAATATTGTCCTATCATAACAAACCATACATCCATGCAAAGATTATTTATTCAGCTTTCAGATGATGCATAGATCACAATTTAAAAAAATGGAGTGTCTATTTACACTAACTCCGTCCACTAACGTGTGATTGAGTTGTTAATGTTAACGATGTTAATTCAGCATCAGTTTCAGTGGTGTAGATGGTAAAACACATGCTTTTTCACGCGTAATGTACTACAATACTGAGGTGCAGATAATTGCCACTATTTGCAATAAGCATTATAAATAGCAGAAAATCTTGCTATTTTAACATAGTGTATATAATCTATAGCTATTTGCACTGTGTAAATAGCATATCTTTAAAAAATACTGCTATTTTCACTTAGTGCAAATAGCCACTGCCTTAAAAAAAATTGACCCTTATGTCTGGATTTGTTACACTATATGATGCAGAAATAACAAGAGTAATAATACTATAGTACTGTAGGCTGTTGATAGGAAGGGTTTCTGTGTGTTTGATAGGCATCAGTTACAAAAAACCTTTGTTTAGGTTCTTAACTGGAAGAAGTATTCATAAATAAATAATGAATATTTTTCTGAAAATTGTTATTATAACATTTTTATTCTGGTTTAGGATTGAGTTAGTCTGTAACAGTAAGTAGCTTTATATAAAACAACTGTCCTCATTTAGATCCTGGATGAGTGAGTGTGTGTGTGTGTGTGTGTGTGTGCGTGTGTGAGAGAGAGTGTGTGTGGGTGTGGGTGTGTGTGTGCGTGTGTAAGAGAGAGTGTGTGTGGGTGTGTGTGTGTGTGTGTGTGTGTGTGTGAGAGAGAGTGTGTGTGAGTGTGTGTGTGTGTTTGTGTGTGTGTGTGTGCGTGTGTGAGAGAGAGTGTGTGTGAGTGTGAGTGTGTGTGTGTGTGTGTGAGTATGTGTGTGTGTGAGTATGTGTGTGTGTGTATCTCACCCGTGTCCTGAGTGTGTGTGTGTGGGTGTGTGGGTGTGTGAGTGTGTGTGTGTGTGTGTGTGTGAGTATGTGTGTGTGTATCTCACCCGTGTCCTGAGTGTGTGTGTGACAGAGTGCGTGTGTGTGTGTGTGTGTGAGAGTGTGTGTGAGAGTGTGTGCGTGCGCGTGTGTGTGTGTGTGTGTGTGTGTGTGTGTGTGTGTGTATCTCTCTGTGTGTGTGTGTGTGTGTGTGTGTGTGTGTGTGTGTGTGTGTGTGTGTGTGTGTGTGTGTGTGTGTGCTCTGCAGGTGGTATATAGGCCGTTTCTCCACGTGTCCCTCCTCACCTTCAGCAGGAGAGCGGGCCGGGACGCATCTCGTTTAGCGTTCACTCATGAATTGTTGTATGGCTCGGCTCTCATTAGGCGTCTCTGGCTGATTGAGCGAGCGCTGAATACGTGTAATTACTGTACTTTAATGATGTGCTCTTCAGAGAGGCTGATTGGACTCTGTGTCGTGCTGCTTCTCTGTTTTCTTGTTTTTCAGATGCTTGTGATGGATTTATGCAGATGAGTGTTAATATCAGGTTTATGAGGCATTATTGTGCTGCTGTAATCATTTACCTTGTTTGGTTTTCCAAATGACCGGCCTTTTAAAAATTGCGTGTAAATGTCTCATCATGCTGTATTATCACCAGATCTGGGGTTCAATAGTTTTGTAAATGTGTTTTCTTTCAATCAGCACAGGTATTGTGTTTCTTTTTGGAGCTGATTGGCTTCATTGATCTGAGCTCATGCTCCTTACTTTTCAGAAAAAATCACACGAAAGTACAAAAATTAAAATATATATATTTTTGGAAAGTTGTTATATTCTGTGTCAGGGTTATTATAGTTAACTAAAACTGAAGCTACATTTAGGACCATTCAAAAAAAAATTGCTACTTGAAATAAAATAAATGTTAAATATTAAATATTAATTAAATATAAAGTTATAACAATTTAAATAAAATTAAATTTTGATAAAATTTAAAATATATATATATTGGAACGTTTTCCAAGGCAACATTTCTCATTTTCTTTTAATTTAACTTAATGCACTAAAATAACAAAAACTGTATATACTGTGTGTGTATATATATATATATTCTACACACACACACACACACACACACACACACACACAAACAAACACACACTCACACACACTCTCTCACACACACACACACACACACACACTCACTCACAGACACTCTCACACACACACACACACACACACACACACTCACACA
>CM041801.1:2028903-2038903 GCA_023376895.1 Aspiorhynchus laticeps | reverse complement strand
ACCCCTGCGGTTCAGCAGTGCAGTGTTTTATTTGTATTGTTAATTTGGGAGTCTGGTTTCTGGCGAGTCTCGGAGAGAATAACGCTGCACAATAACCACATGGAAGCTAAAATAAACAGTCAGGAGAATCAATGCTCGTGACGCTGCGTCTCTCGTGAAGCGAGTGGATGAAAGCACTTCAAAGACGAGGCCATCTGCTGCTCTTTATCGATCCTAACCCTGATATTTACAGCAGAGCTCCGTTCTAATGCACTCAGACTATACAGCCAAGAACAAGCTGAATGCATCGTCGCTGTACTGTATGTGTCATAATCTCATACTTAGTTACTGTAATAATATCACTTTTTGCAGTAACTAGCAGTGTATTACTAGTAATAATATTACAGTTACTATCCATAAAACAGCTTTTGATGCCTCGACCCGCTGATTTAAAATCCAACAATCAAATAATTCCTAGATTTATTGTCATAATTTTCACGACTCGCACATGCATGTGATGAGGTGCAGCAGGCGAGCTCTGAATATGGAAAAGCTTACATTCAGCACATATTAATATTGCATTATATTGATTTTGTCAGGAAAAGAGATGATCTGAACACTGTTGTGTGTTACTTTACTCTGGCGTTACATTCCTCTGATCAGCATTATATTACTATAATTAAAAATATTTTTGGAAAATTAAACCGTATCTTACAAACTGATGTGATTTGATCAAATACATAATGAAATATAATCGTATATGGGTAACGGAGAAATTACAATTAGCTTCAAGCTCACTGTAAAAAGTGATAAGTTGACTTAACTTAAAAAAATTGAGGAAACCTGTTGCCTTAAAATTATTAAGTAAATAATAATTAAAAAAAAACTTGACAATTCACTTAACTTATTTTTTTAAATTATCATTTACTTAATTTTTAAGGCAACGGGTTTCCTCAATTTTTTTAAGTTAAGTCAACTTATCACTTTTTACAATTAATGAGATTAATACAACACTTCTATGTCACTATCAATCATTGAGTGTTTATAATATCTTCTGACTGCGATATAATGTGTATTTTGGTCAAATAACGAGGCAGAAATATGTTATTAGTAACATTCTAGAAGAATTTTATGCGGAAGATACACTGTTACAACTTCTGTGTGGCGTGAAGAAACAATGTAACTAATCACTGTTGCCAGAAAGTAACAAAGTAACAATATTACTTTTGAAAGGAGTAACTAGCTCAACACTGGTCGTAATGCAATGCAAGTATTGATGCAGTGCTGTTTTGGACAGCATGCTAAGAGAGAGTTTCCAGTGTGTTTCGCTTTGAGAGTGAATGATCAGATAATCAAAGCCAAGACAATTAAAGTGCTGTGAAGAGACTCGACACAGGCTTTGACCCAGAAGTGTTAAATGAGCAGTTCAAGTTAAACATAGACTGAGTGTTGTTCTTAATGGCACACAAATCCAGCGCTCCTTGTGTTCTGGGTGACATTTGAATTCTTAGCACATCTTTATAAATGCAGAGAGAAAATATGCAGGTTTGCATCCATATTCAGTGTTTTGAAAGCACCAATTATACTGTATTAGTCCTTCAAAACAATGAGAGCTGCGCTATTAATGATAGTCATTTGAGTAAACAAAGACTCAGACTTATAGATTTATATCAGAGAAGCTAAATATGGAGATGTATTGATTTAGTCATTGTTCTGTCTGTATGTGCTGTGAATGTGTTCACCCTCAGTTCATCTGAGATCAGGATGAGTTTGTTTCTTCATCAGGTTTGTAGAAAAGTGTCTCTGCATCAGTGTCTCAGCAATGGATGCTCTGCAGTGAATGGGTGCCGTCAGAATGAGAGCTGATAAAAACATCACAATAATCCACAGCACTCCAGTCCATCAGTTAACATCTGGAGAAGACAAAAGCTGCGTTTAATCCAGCATTTACAAGCCAAAACAGTCCAAAACAGCTCTAAACTAATATGTGGCTGAATTTTGATGTGAGAGACAACAGCAGATGCACTTTTTCACTGAGCAAGAGTTATTATGAATTATGGACTCTATGTATTTTAGTTAAAAACGTCTTAATGCTGGATTTGTTTCAGCTTTTGTCTTCTCCAGATGCTAACTGATGGACTGGAGTGCTGTGGATTATTGTGATGTTTTTATCAGACTCTCATTCTGACGGCACCCATTCACTGCAGAGCATCCATTGCTGAGACACTGATGCAGAGACACATTTCTACAAACCTGATGAAGAAACAAACTCGCCTACACTAACAGTCAAAAGTTTCTGAACAGTAAGATTTTTAACGCTTTTTAAAGAAGTCTCTTCTGTTCACCAAGCCTGCATTTATTTGATCCAAAGTACAGCAAATACAGTAAAATTGTGAAATATTTTTACTATTTAAAGCAGTTGTTTTCTATGTGAATATGTGTTAAACTGTAATTTATTTCTGTGATCAAAGCTGTATTTTCAGCATCATTACTGCAGTCTTCAGTGTCACATGATCTTCAGAAATCATAATAATATGCTGCTCAAGAAACATTTCTGATTATTATCAATGTTGAAAACAGTTGAGTAATATTTTTCTGTATTCTTTAATGAATAGAAAGATCCAAAGATCAGCGTTTATCTGAAATAAAAAGCTTTCGTACCATTATATAGTATACCATTCAAACGACTGGAGTCAGTATATATATATTTTTGGAGGGGGAGGGGGGGGGGTAGAAATGATAGAAATTAATACTTTTATTTAGCAATGCTTTAAATTGATCAAAAATTATGATAAAAACATTTATAATGTTACAAAAGATTTCTATTTCAGATAAATGCTGAACTTTCTATTCATCAAAGAAACCTGAACAAAATTATACTCAGCTGTGTTCAACATAATAATAATAATAATAATAATAATAAATGTTTTTGAGCAGCAAATCGGAATATTAGAATGATTTCCGAAGGATCATGTGACTGGAGTAATGATGCTGAAAATTCAGCTTTGAAATCACAGGAATAAATTACAGTTTAAAATATATTCAAATAGAAAACAGTTATTTTAAATGGTAAAAATATTTCACTATTTTACTGCTTTTGTTGTATTTAGGATCAAATAAATGCAGGCTTGGTGAGCAGAAGAGAATTCTTAAAAAAAAAAAAACAGTAAAAATCTTACCATTCAAAAACCTTTGACTGGTAGTGTATATCATATATATATATATACAGTATATATATATATAGAAGTGGTGGTGGGACGATTTTTTGGCCCAGTCCAGCCCTGTCTGAAGGGGAGCACATTTATTTTAGGTGAACTATTCCTTCATTGTAGCTGTGAATTCTATTGAGTTTGTGGTCGTGCTGCAGATCTCTAGTGTGTGTTTTGCTGTAGTATATGGCATTGCGTGTTCATAAAGTGCTCTGGATGATCGCCGCCAAGCACTGAATACTGCAGATGTCATGTAATCTGAATGTGCTCGTCTCAGGGGTTTTCGTTGAGACTCAGTGAAGCTATTCTTAATGGAGACGCCTCTCATCTCTGACAGCGGTGGTGTTTTCAGAGACACACGTGCTCATGCGTGAGCTTTGAACATCAATAGTGCGTGTTCTTCTGTAATCCTTAAAGAAGATGAAACAGCAGCTTAAGGGCTCGTGGCTTGTGGTTCCTCTCTCGCTTCACTGTGTGTGTGTGTGTGTGTGTGAGAGGAAGATATGCGTTACTGGAGGTGAAACTAGCTTGATAAGTGAATTAAAGCACATTAACTTACAGAGTTGTGTAATCTGATTGGATGAGCCTCATTCTCATCTGTAATACTTGTGCACCTGTGATCAGTTTAATTCTATTTTTATTCGACAGTAATGTTATACAGCCTATATTTGGATAATGGACTATATTACGTGGCGAAATCATTGTTTATGATTATTATTGCTATTGACAGATGTCATTATTTTCTTGTGTTTTGTCATATTGATGTTTCTATCGTTGTGATAGTGAAGTGTCCATCAGACTCCAACTACAATTTTAATTTTTCACCTACTGTTTTATGAATAATGCAATTTGCAGTGTTATTTTAGTATTTAGATATTATAGTTATTATGAATCAGTTTTTATATTTATATTTTGTTTTAATTGTAACTTTAAAGCGTATTTTTGGTCATTTTTGTTTTTATGTCTATTATATTTACATTTTATTTAAGTTTATTTAGTTTTAGTTATTTTAATACTTAAAATTAAACTAAAAAAATTAGAAATGTTGCTATTGCAAATAAGGTTATGCTTTTTATATTTTATTTAATTTACTTTTTAAGTAATGAAAAAGTTTTTCTTTATAGTTTTAGTTTTATGTAATGTTAATAATCCTGGTCATTTTACAATATTTCTGTTATTCTTTTCTATTTTAGAATTTTTAAACAAAAATCAGTCATAGCCATTTGTATTAAGTTTAATATGCAGTTACTTTAGCACTTCAAGTTACACTAAATGAAAATAATAAATGTTGGCATGGCATCTGTTACGGTATTGTGGCTGTAGAGCAAACGAGATGATTAACGATACACAGGTGAACAGAATGACATAATCAAGACAACTAAGGAAAACTGGGTCAAAGGAACAAAACAAGGCAGCAGAACTGAAACGAAAAGTCCATAACTGGAACAGCAACTAGCTGAAATAAAATAAGTTCAAGTTGTTGTTGTTTTTTTCAGTTAATGTAATGAAAGTGCTTTTCATCATTTTAGTTTCAGTTAATGATAATAACCGTGGTTAATTCTAGAATAATTCTATTCTATTCTATAGTGACAATAACCTTGGTCAATTGGCAATAATTCTATTCTATAATGGCAATAACCCTGGTCAATTCGCAATAATTCTATTCTATAACGGCAATAACCCTGGTCAATTCGCAATAATTCTATTCTATAACGGCAATAGCCCTGGTCAATTCGCAATATTTCTATTCTATTCTAATGACAATATCCGTGGTCAATTGGCAATATTTCTCTTCTATTCTAATGACAATAACCCCATGTCAATTCACAATATTTCTATTCTATTCTAATGACAATAACCCCATGTCAATTCACAATATTTCTATTCTATTCTAATGACAATATCCGTGGTCAATTGGCAATATTTCTATTCTATTCTAATGACAATAACCCTGGTCTATTCACAATATTTCTATTCTAATGACAATAACCATGGTCAATTGGCAATATTTCTATTCTAATGACAATAACCCTGGTCTATTCACAATATTTCTATTCTATTCTAATGACAATAACCATGGTCAATTGGCAATATTTCTATTCTATTCTAATGACAATAACCATGGTCAATTGGCAATATTTCTATTCTATTCTAATAACAATAACCATGGTCAATTGGCAATATTTCTATTCTATTCTAATGACAATAACCCTGGTCTATTCACAATATTTCTATTCTATTCTAATGACAATAACCATGGTCAATTGGCAATATTTCTATTCTATTCTAATGACAATAACCATGGTCAATTGGCAATATTTCTATTCTAATGACAATAACCATGGTCAATTGGCAATATTTCTATTCTAATGACAATAACCATGGTCAATTGGCAATATTGGTTACACTTTACTTGAAGGGGTGTGCATAAGACTGACATGACACCTTCATAATCATGATATGACACATGTCATGAATATGAAGGAGGTTTTATGCATATTTATGACAACTGTCATTAAGTGTCATTCACTCAGTTATGTAATTTTTAATGCAAAGATGACATTGTTTGAGATGTCTTTGTTATGGGCTAGGGTTAGGGGTAGGGTTAGGTTAGGGTTAGGTCAAATAATGTCATCTTTGCATTAAAAATGACATAACTGAGCGAATGACACTTAATGACAGTTGTCATAAATATGCATGTGTCATGTCATGATTATGAAGGTGTCATGTCAGTCTTATGCACACCCCTTCAAGTAAAGTGATACCCTAATATTTCTATTCTATTCTATTCTAATGACAACAATTGGCAATCTTCTGTTATATTAACAACAAAAATCCTGGTCAATTGGCAATATTTCTGTTCTGTTCTATTCTAGTCTATTCTAGACTAACTGAGACACAGCACTTGTATACTGTTGCTCTCTCGTTGGTCTGATTGCTTCTATTGTTCTCCTCATTTGTAAGTCACATTGGATAAAAGCATCTGCTAAATGATTAAATGTAAATGTATTATAATGGCAATAACCCTGGTCAAATGGCAGTATTCTATTCTATTCTGTAACGACAAAAAAAAAAACCCTGGTCAACTGGCAATAGTTCTGTTCTATTCTATTCTAATGACAATAACTCTGGTCAGTTGGCAATATTCTATTCTATTAACAACAAAAACCTTGGTCAACTGCCAATATTTCTGTTCTGTTCTATTCTATTCTATTTTATTCTATTCTAATGACAATAACCTTGGTCAATTGGCAATATTCTGTTCTATTATACAATGACAAAAAAGCCTAATCAATTGGCAATAACCTAAGTCAATTGGCAATATTTCTATTATGTTCTATTCTATTCTAATGACAATAATTCTGGTCAGTTGGCAATATTCTATTCTATTAACAACAAAAACCCTGGTCAATTGGCAATATTTCTGTTCTATTCTATTCTATTTTATTCTAATGACAATAACCTTGGTCAGTTGGCAATATTCTATTCTATTATATAATGTCAATTGGCAATATTTCTATTTTATTCTAATGTCAATAACCCTGATCAATTGTCAATATTTCCATTTTGTTTAATTGAGTTCTGTTCTGTTCTGTTCTATTTTATTCTATAATGACAATAATCCAAGTCAATTGTCAATATTTCTATTCTGTTCTATTCTATTCTGATGGCAATAACCCTGGTCAAATTGCAATATTTATGTTCTATTCTATTCTGATGGCAATAACCCTGGTCAAATTGCAATATTTCTATTCTATTCTGATGGCAATAACCCTGGTAAAATTGCAATATTTCTATTCTATTTTATTCTGATGGCAATAACCCTGGTCAAATTGCAATATTTCTATCCTATTCTATTCTGATGGCAATAACCCTGGTAAAATGGCAATATTTCTATTCTATTCTATTCTGATGGCAATAACCCTGGTCAAATGGCAATATTTCTATTCTGATGGCAACAACCCTGGTCAAATTGCAATATTTCTATCCTATTCTATTCTGATGGCAATAACCCTGGTAAAATGACAATATTTCTATTCTATTCTATTCTGATGGCAATAACCCTGGTCAAATTGCAATATTTCTATTCTATTCTGATGGCAACAACCCTGGTCAAATTGCAATATTTCTATTCTATTCTCTTTCAGAGTTTTTTTTTATTTTTATAAATCAGTCATGGCGCTCTGTATGAAGTTTGTTTTTGTGTTGGGTGTTGTGTGTTGATGTCAGTATGTGTGTTTGTTGCCCTTGAGCGTCCCGTCCGTCTGTGGTGAAGGTGTTGGTTTCAGACAGACGAGGGCTGCTTTCCTCAGACGGCCGTATTGATTATAAGATTCCTGAAGCACGTGGTTTATTTAGCTCCAGGGTCTCTGAGATGTTTCAGGCCAGACATTTTGTCGTCTAACTCTTCTCGTTTGATTCACGGAGGAACACGTTGTGCTGTTCTTCGCTTCTTCTTACACATTTGTTTTATTTATGTCATGAAGTCCTGGTGCAGGCCAAACCAAAGACATGTTCTATAGAAATGCTCTAAGGGGAATAAAAACAGACGTACGATAGGAAATCTCCAGAGAAAATCATAGAAAATAAGAAGTTCAGTTCCGGCGCAGTTACTGGTCTGTGAAGAACTGCTCGTATCTCACAATATCATCTGCTCTTTCTCAAGATCTCTTTGAAATGTAATAATGTGTTTGGTAAGAGATATCAGATCATGTGCTTCAGACGTTTATATTTCTAGCAGTGTGTGTGCAGACGTGTGAATGTGCAGCAGTCCATGAGAAGCTGGATCTTGGAAGTGAATCTGGAGATGTTTTTTATCTTGAAATATCGCTAACCCACCAACATTTCTCTTTGCATCATTGCAAGTCTTTAACTTGCTCGGCTGGGCTTTAAAATATGTTTAATATTTAGTAATATTATCAGTTTACTAATATCAGTGCACTAATACTATCAGAAGAGAACAAAACATGAAGTGAATTGATCTGAATAATGACACTAACTTTACAACATTGACATGGTTATTAAACTGAACTGAATCAAAATTCATTTAAACTAAACAAAAATGGAAAATGTTGCCTTGGCAACTAGTTGAAATAAGTTTAAGCTTTTTTGCATTTTATTTTTTTCAGTTAATGTTTTTGTTCATGGAAATGTTTTAGTTAATGATGATAACTCTGATCATTTGGCAATATTTCTATTCTATTCTATTCTATATTTTAGAATTGTTTGGGCATTTTTAATAAAAATCAGACATGTTTTTTGTGTTAAGCTGGTTGTTTTGTTATTTTAGTACTTTAAATTAAACGAAATGAAAATTAAAACTGTTGGCATGGCAACTAGCTAAAATTTTATAAGTTTATACTTTTTAAATATATGTTTATAATTTATTTCATTTAATGTTATTTTATTTCAAGTAATGATTGTTTATGGTTTTAGTTTTAGTTAATGATAATACTATTATCATTTGACATTTGACAATATTTCTATTCTATTCTATTCTATATTTTAGAATTGTTTGGGCATTTTTAATAAAAATCAGACATGTTTTTTGTATTAAGCTGGTTGTTTTGTTATTTTAGTATTTTAAATCAATCTAAATGAAAATTAAAACTGTTGGCATGGCAACTAGCTAAAATTGAATACGTTTATACTTTTGAAATATATGTTTATAATTAATTTAATTTAATGTTATTTTATTTCAAGTAATGATTATTTATGGTTTTAGTTTTAGTTAATGATAATGACTACTATCATTTGACAATATTTCTATTCTGTTCTATTCTATATTGTTTGTGGATTTTTAATAAAAATCAGTCATGGTTTTATTTAGTACTTCAGCTTAAACTAAACGAAAATGAGATGTTGCCATATTTCATTTTTTGTTTTATATTTTATTTCAGTTAATGTTATTTTATTTCAAGCAATAAAATTATTATTATTGTTTTTCATTGTTTAACTTTGCAACATTGGCACTGCTACTAAACTGAATTAAAACTAAATTGAACATAATTCCGTAGAGCTGCTTTTCAACTGGAATGGAATTTGTTTCATAATTCAAATTATGATATAAAATATAAATTCTAAAAAATAAATTATAAAAAATCAGTCATGGTTTTATTTAGTACTTCAGCTTAAACTAAACGAAAATGAGAAATGTTGCCATATTTCATTTTTTTTTTATATTTTATTTTATTATATTTTATATTTTATTTCAGTTAATGTTGTTATTTCAAGCAATATATATATATATATATATTTTTTAATTGTTTAACTTTGCAACATTGGCACTGCTACTAAACTGAATTAAAACTAATTTGAACAGAACTGATCTAAATAATAATTTTCAACTGGAATGGAATTTGTTTCATAATTCAAATTATGATATAAAAATATAAATTCAAAAAAATAAATTATAATCAAATTGTGCAATATTAGCACTGATATTTCCTGTTTATTTCTGTGAAGCTGCTTTGAATCGATCTGTATTGAAGCGCTGTAGAAATAAATATGAATTGGTTTGTCAGTGTGTGTGTGCCGGCTGCACTGTATAGAGTGTTATGACGTTCTATACTGTAATACTCTACATTACTGCATGTAGAAGGTCTGTTTGTTTATCCACATGATCTCTCAGCACATTACCCATCATGCTCAGCACAGCTCTGTTTGTGCCCGCCAGCCGTTCGTGCCCTTGATTGTGATTAATAAGGAAAAGCTTATGAAAACTGCATAATCTCTTCTTGCATAATTAATGGCAAACCATCTCCAAACAATAAGTCCTGTATTCAGAGCGAGTCGAGTGAGTTTTGAAAGAG
>CM041801.1:2013903-2023903 GCA_023376895.1 Aspiorhynchus laticeps | reverse complement strand
ACTGGTTTTGTGGTCCAGGGTCACATATTTAGAATTATATTTTGCATTCATATTTTTTTATTAATATTTAGAATTATTAATAATTTTAGTTACATTTGAGCAATTTTGTTGTGTTTTTGTCATTTTAATTAATTTTGTTTTAAATGTATATATCGCTTTTATTAATTTTTATTTCAGTTTTATTTTAATCTAAATAAATTACATGAAAATGTTGCCTTGGCAACTAGCTGAAATAAGCATAGTTTTTGTAAACATTTTTGTGATTTTCTCAATATTTAGATTTTTTTGCACCCTCAGATTTTCAAATATTGTCCGATCATAACAAACCATACATCAATGGAAAGATGATTTATTCAGCTTTCAGATGATGCATAAATCTCAATGTCTTAATGAAAACTGTTGCTTCATTTGAAAGTTGAGTGATAATATTTCAATGACAGATAACACATATTGTAATGATCTGCTTCAGTAAACAATGCAGTGATATTTTAAAGCATCTGTGAAAACAAACCTGGAAACAGAGGATGAGGATTCAGTGAATTATTCAAGAGATTTATCATTAATTAAATCACGAATGCATGTCTTTATTCATTTTACAGCAAAATACAAAGTAAGAATGAAATCTATATTCTGAAGGTTTTTACTGAGGTTATAACATTCACCTGGTTTTATACCAAATTGACTCATCAAACATGGTGAAAATGTGTTTGTTTTCTGTCTGTTGACAAGATTTTCTGAGTTATTCAGTGATTAAAAGAGAAATCAAAAATCCTCTCTGGAAATACCTTTAACTCTAATATAGCAACAAAATCAAACCAGAATTATGAATCTGACTTTATACAATATAGTTTAGGTTAATATTTTGAATTAGATTTTAATTTAATTTTATTTTAATTTAATTTTATTTTATTTTATAAAATCTTATTTTATAAAATTGTATTTAATTTTATTTTATAAAATTTTATTTAATTTTATTTTATTTTATAAAGTTTTATTTTATAAAATTGTATTTTTTAATTTTATTTTATAAAATTTTATTTTATAAAATTTTATAAAATAAAATGTTATTTTATAAAATTTTATTTAATTGTATAACATTTTATTTACTTGTATAAAATAAAATTGTATTTATTTAATTATATTAAATTAAATTACATTTTATTTTATTAAATTAAATTAAATTAAATTTTATTTTATTTTTCTACTTTCATGTTAATTTTAGTTAAAGTTTAGTAATTATGTTGTGTGTGTTTTTTATTTATTTATTAGTTTAGGTTGTTTTTAAACATGTCTACATAGTTTTTAGTCATTTTTATTTCAGTTCTAGTTATTATAGTTAAACTAAATGAAAATGAGAAATAATTAGGAGGAAAAGATTCATCTCTTTCACTGATATTCTTGTTAAATTAAACTAGCAATCGTTATGTTATTTTTGTACTTTTTTTGAGTGAATGTCCCAAAAGAGCCTCCTATAATTTGAAGACACATATGTGACCCTGGAGCACAAAACCAGTCATAAGGGTCAATTTTTCAAAATTGAGATTTATGCATCATCTGAAAGCTGAATAAATACCTTTCCATTGATGTATGGTTTGTTATGATAGGACAATATTTGGCTGAGATACAACTATTTGTAAATCTGGAATCTGAGGGTGCAAAAAAATCTAAATATTGAGAAAATCACCTTTAAAGTTGTTCAAATGAAGTTCTTAGCAATGCATATTACTAATCAAAAATTAAGTTTTGATATATTTATGGTAGGAGATTTACAAAATATCTTCATGGAACATCATGGAGTGATTTTTGGCATAAAAGGAAAATCAATAATTTTGACCCATACAATGTATTGTTGGCTGTTGCTACAAATATACCTGTGTTACTTATGACTGCTTTTGTGCTGCAGGGTCATATATAGTCTCGTTAGGACAAATGTGGATACGGTGTTTATAGGAGAGGTTGTGTGTTTAATATCACAGGTGCGTGATGTTTAATAAATCTCTATAATATATGAATCAGAGCTCTCTGAGGAACGGGTTTGTCTGGCTTTATCGCATTCTGGGAACACAAGAAAACAGACGCGGTTCCAGCAAACAAATGACTAAACGTTACTCATCACAGATATTGACTGCTGCTTTTATCCAGTCTTTCTTTAAGTGTATTGAAGCCCACAGACGCCGGCTCATGAATGTGAAGCACTGCGATGCCAAGAACAGAAACACTTTCCCTCACTAGTTCAACAGAAGCAGCGCACTACTGAGGGAGCATCAACCCGATGAGTGACTGATTCTAAACAGCACCATTGAAATTGTGTGTAACTTTTGATTTGAATTATATTTATAATCTAAAATATATTTGTTAGGGCTGATTCTTGAGATCATGCACTGCTCGGTTTGGAGATTTCGGTCTATTCTGCTTCTATATCATGTCTCTTCTCTCAGACTAGTGGACAGAAAACATCCAAATACACATTTAAGGGTCTATTTTATTGATCTATTTTTGTCTGTTGATTTCGATCTTTAATGTGTTTTTTCTCTTACTTTCATCAAGCTTTACAGTTTTATTCCTCTCTATATTCTGAAGGTTTGCACTGATTTATACAACATTAAACTCCTGAAAATATTGGAGTAAAGATGGAAATGTATTTGTTTTCTGTCTATTGATGTATTTGTGATAAAAAAAAAAAAAAAATCAAAGAATTATGAACCTGACTTTATCCAGCAATCAGATTTATGTTCTGGAAATATATGCAAATTAGTGCATATTTAATTAGATAATATCTTATTTTTATATTTAAACATAACATTAAAAACTTATATAATATAATGTAATAGAAGACAATTGTCTTAATGTAGTGTTGTTGTTATTGCGATACTGTTATAGTTTTGTTAATATTTTGATTTCTGCTTTCATGTTAATTTTAGTTAAAGTTTTAGTCATTTTGTTTTGTGTTTTTGTCATTTTTAGTAGTTTTTTTAAATATATGTAGATTGTTTATATCATAATTTTTTAAAATTTTGGTTTCAGTTATTTTAGTACATCAGGTTAAACTAAAATAAAATGAAAACTATGGAAACTAGCTAAAATATGTTTTTTATTTTATTTCAGTAAACATTTATTTTATTTCAGGTAAAATGAGTTTCTGTAATGAATTGAGTATTTTGATGGATTTGGCAGCACTGTTGGATATTGAATTGTTCTGTAGAGCTGCTTTACAGCTGAAATCATTGATGAACTTCACATGAATTCCTGTTTATTACACTGAAGCTGCTTAGAAACGATGTGTGTTGTGTAGAAATAAATGCGCTTGACTCGTATGGAGTCTGTTCAGTCTGTTCACGTGAGAAGCGTCTGCAGGATGAGATTCTTAAGAGATGCTGCGAGTCTTTAGAGCGACTCGACTCAAGCATCTTCAGAAGTGACCCGAGGAGAGCCGCGTCCTCGTGAGTGTGTGTGTGTGTGAGTGTGTGTGTGAGAGAGTGTGTGTGAGAGTGTGTGTGTGAGAGTGTGTGTGTGTGTGTGAGAGTGTGTGAGTGTGTGTGAGTGTGAGAGTGTGTGTGTGAGTGTGTGTGTGTGTGTGTGTGTGTGTGTCTGTGTGTGTGTGAGAGTGTGTGTGTGTGTGTGTGTCTGTGTGTGTGTGTGTCTGTGTGTGTGTGAGAGTCTGTGTGTGAGAGTGTGTGTGTGACTGTGTGTGTGTGTGTGTGTGTGTGTGTGTGTGTGTGTGTGAGAGTGTGTGTGTGAGAGTGTGTGTGTGAGAGTGTGTGTGTCTGTGTGTGTGTGTGAGTGTGTGTGAGAGTGTGTGTGTGAGACTGTGTGTGTGTGAGAGTGTGTGTGTGAGAGTGTGTGAGACTGTGTGTGTGAGCGTGTGTGTGTGAGAGTGTGTGAGTGTGTGTGAGAGTGTGAGAGAGTGTGTGTGTGAGAGTGTGTGTGTGTGAGTGTGTGTGTGTGAGAGTGTGTGTGTGAGAGTGTGTGTGTCTGTGTGTGTGTGAGACTGTGTGTGTGAGTGTGTGAGTGTGTGTGTGAGACTGTGTGTGTGTGAGACTGTGTGTGTGAGAGTGTGTGTGTGAGAGTGTGTGTCTGTGTGTGTGTGAGAGTGTGTGTCTGTGTGTGTGAGAGTGTGTGTGTCTGTGTGTGTGTGAGACTGTGTGTGTGTGTGAGTGTGTGTGTCTGTGTGTGTGTGAGAGTGTGTGTGTGAGAGTGTGTGTGTGTGTGAGTGTCGAGTTATTTTGGATTCCACATGTCAATTCTGTCTCTAACTCGAAAAAGAGCTCAGTCAACCACGGACACAGGGATCAACTCAAGATGGCTTTACTTTCTTCAATAAACTTCAATAAACTTGTTACAATCTTGACTGACTTGTACGGTGTTGATTTTAATTCCATTCACAGAACAGGTTTCCAATAGATGAACTTCAATTAGTTTGAATAAAGTTAGATGATGGACCAGAGTTGTTCATCAGAGTTTCAATCAGTCATTTAGCAGCAAAGTTCAGTTTAAGATCAGTTGAGTTAGGTTAGCCTTTAAAGAAACAAAATGAGATACCTAATCATAATCAAATCATTCACATCTTATGCGTTAACAAATATACACAACATGCACATTTCATTGTAAATACAATTAATAGCACAATTGAATTGAACTGTATACACTCTAATACACCACCATCATAGATAATATCGTTAGCAAACACATCTTTAGCAAAGTTAGCAAGCATATCTTACAGTTCAAATAATCTCATTACCACATAAAATGGAATTAAACTTGTTTAAAAACACTTTCATCCTACCATTAGCGTCCCGAATTGACTAATCATTGACATGCTTTCCGATTCATGATGTCCTTGTTCCCTCATAACACTTTAGTCATGATAATCCTTTCTCAGAACACACATCATGCAAGTGGATGCTCACTGCTGTTAATCTTTCAAGACGAGTGCTTTTTACCGTTCTCCGCACGTGCTCCCTTTCAACATGCGCCAATCAAGTTAACCATTCTTCCGCCTACCTCGGCTGTTTCCGATGCTCCTCGTAACTTTCCGTAAACAGTTTCCTCTGACGTAATCCGGTCCAGCGCTCAGAATTTCTGTTTTCCTTTCCAGGCAAACTAAATCACTTTTAAAATTAACTTAAATTACGTTTCTAACTTCACACCTCCCACTTGACATCCTTGGTTCTTAAATCCAAGATGTCACACTTTCTGAATGGACTGTTCCTCCACTGGAATCAACACAACTAACCGGCGAACATCTCTGTGAAGAACAGCTGATGGAATTTTTGTACTTTCTCTTTTAATAGTCTTTATCTTTGCCTTCCCGGGACCAGAGCAAAAGACTGGATGACTTGCAAAAACTCTAACATCAACATCTCTTACAATACCTTTAGAATCAGCATTTACCTTGATGACTTTTCCCAATTTGTATTGACTCCTCAGGGCATTTTGGTCTGCGACCCAGACAATATCTCCCACAGAAACATTCCTTTCTTTTGTGTGCCACTTACTCCGTATGAACAGGTTTGGCCCTGCTAGCTGGCTCCACTTCCTCCAGAATTTGTTAATTTCTTCTTGGATGACCCTCAATCTCTTGTACGGGTATCCTGCAAAATCAAAGTCACCTATATCTCCTCTTGGACTTGCCCTTCCCAACAGAAGAGAGTTCGGTGTAATATACTCCAAGCAATATTCACGACTTTGCGTTCGTGCATCTATGGGCCTTTCATTTGCCAAGTTTGCTGCCATGTACAGAAAAGTCTGGAATTCTCCCCAGGTGAAGATACCTTCACCCCCCAAGTTAAGAAAAGCTCTTTTCACAACTCGAACAGCAGCTTCAGCCGCCCCATTTCTATGGGGTGAGTTCGCTGGATGAAACTTCCAAAACCATTCTGTTCCATGCTTCACGGCTTCTTCTTCAAGCTTTGGTTTCTCTACTCTTTCCAGAAACTCATAGAGATCTTTCAGTGCTGACTTCGCTCCCACAAAGTTTGAACCAGGATCTGACCACACTTTCTTGGGATGTCCCCTTAAAGCAGTGAACCTCTTATAAGACAACAAAAAGCCCTCAGTGGATTGATCGCTCACAACATCTGCGTGAATAGCCCTTGAAACCATACAGCAATACACAATCCCCCAGACCTTCAATCGTATCCTCTTTTTCACTTCATCCTTCACCTCATAAGGACCGAACAGATCCACTGTCACAAACTTAAAGGGTGCAGCTGGTTCAATCCTTTCAGGAGGAAGATCACTCATCATCTGCTTGCACTTCTTTGCTCTTGCTTTCCTGCAGATGACACAACTTTCCACCACTCTTTTGGCCAGTCTCCGACCCTTTACTACCCACGCTACTCTTCTCATCCTCAGAAGAGTCCCAGCAATCTCTTCATGGTTTGCATTATGCGCCTCATGAGCCAGTAGCAATGATATTCGCGTTTCCATGGGTAACAATGGAACTGTGAATTTCTCTTTCCCAAAGGCTTCATACCTTCCACTGCACACAAGAAGTCCAGTGCTTTCTTCTTTAAATACAACCAGTCTACAGAGTGTGGTCTCAGGAAATGCTGTACTCTTTTGAGCTGCCAAAAAGAGTGCCTTTAAAGCATCTTCCCTTTCTTTCACTGTCAGCACATGTTCACAGGTACCATCTGGATCTTGCTTCCTGCACACTGAGCTTTTATTTCTTAACTTCAACCATTTCCTCGCACTGCGCCACACCCAGCCAATGACTCCTGTCAACCTTGATAGACTACTAAATTTTTCAACATCCACTAATCTTTCAGTGATTAGTCTGCTCAGCATTTCCAGTTGAACCGATCTCTCAGGTATTAACACTTTCTTCTCCTCAGTGCTTTTCTCCATCTGACCTCTAGTCACTGCCGCGGAGAAGACTTTCCTTTGGAGTTTGTTGATTCTTTCTCTAGCATCATCAGCGATTTCAGCTGCTGATCTCTTTGGCCATTCATTCACTGACTTTTTAAGGAATTCTGGCCCATTCTGCCACATGGAGTCTTTGTCAAGATCTTTAGGGCTTGCCCCTCGTGTGATGATATCTGCAATGTTCAGATTCCCTGGAATCCACCACCAGTCACCCATCACTCCTGTCTTCTGAATCTCGCCGATTCTATTCGCAAAGAAAGTTTGATATCCATAACTATCACGCTGGATAGCACCCAGCACCGTCTGACTATCCACAAAATGGAACCATTTCTCTACTTCAATTTGTCCATGTTTTTCAAAGTATTTCCTAAGACGTGTCGCAAAAACTGCACCGCAGACTTCGGCCTTTACTGGATCCCCCTTCAGTTCTAATGGTGTCAGTTTAGCTTTAGACTCAACTAAACGAACATCAACTCGTTGGCTTGTATTCCACCGAAGATATAATACTGCACCGTAGGCTTTGTCACTCCCATCTGAGAACGTGACTCCCCATGGCTTTCCTCTCCAATTTGCCGGCGTAAGACTTCTGTGGAACTTGACTTCCTGGAGTCGCACATACTCCTCAAACAAAGTAATAGCTTCTCCCCGGATTCCTTCTGAAAGCGCTGTGTCCCACGTATGTCTCACTAGACATCCACTACCAGCTTCCTGGAACGCTTTCCTAACGAGAATCGCACCCTTCTGTTTAGCTGGTGTGACGAGACCAAGTGGGTCGTAAAGTCCTGCCACCTGACTTAACAAGTGCCTCCTGGTCAATGGATTTGGAGTCTTCAGCCTCACCTCCTCCTCAAGAAGATCCTGCTCCGTCCTCAGCTTTTTTTTCCTTTTGGAAAAGTTGACAGATGTCATGATATACAACATATCCTCCTCTGCTAGGTATCCAATTCCAAGGGCTTTATCGTCCTCTTCACCTAGTTGGTTAGGAAGCATAACAATTTTCTCACAAATTGGACTTGACGCCTTTTGGCTTGTCTTTTCAGATCCAGACCTCCCACTTTGACCAGACCAGACCCATGCTTTCAGGGAGAAGCCCCCAGCCTCCAAGATTCCTTCAAGGCCCTTCGCTATCCCAATCAGCCTCTTCTGTTCATTATGAGATGTAAGGATATCGTCCACGTAGCTGTCCTCTTCTAGGACTCTTTGTTCCTCTTTCAAGTGAGCAAAAGCTGCAAGACCAGCTGTCTCTCGCATTGCCAGTTGTGCAATACAACCTGCCGGGCGATCTCCAATATTAACTCTGGTTACGGCATACTCCTGTATTTCTTCCTCTGATGTATCCCTCCAAAGAAATCTGTGGAGGTGCAGTTCTCGTTCTTCTAGCCATACTGAATTATACATCTTTCTGATGTCTCCCAACACTCCAAAAACTCCTTTCCTGAATCTGAGGAGAACGGCTCTAATAGGATTCAACACATCAGGTCCCTTCAACAGGAGGTCGTTCATACTCAGCCCTTGAAATTTCTGGCTGCTATTCCACACAAGACGAACAGGCGTAGTGACTGAGTGTGGGTTTGGTGCTACTAAATGGCTTACGTACCAGACTGGACCTTTCCACTTGTCAAGCACTTCTCTTGTAAGTTTTACTGCGGCACCTCTCTTAACCATGTCATGAACTTGAGCAGTGTAGACTTTTTTCCATTCAGGCACTCTTCCAAGCTGCTTTTCTGTTCTTAAGAAAGTGGCTTCTACTCCGCTTCGATTATATGGAAGAGAAGCAGGATCTTGGATCCATGGGTACTTTGCATCCCAATGAGGTCGATCACTGTGAGAATCTGCTTTCACATAAGTGAGACCATTCCTTATGATCTCCAACTCCTTTTCCTCAGCCAAAGTCATCTCTTTTCCTCCCGGCTGACAGTTCCCGCAGCGGCAGCCTCCGCACTTTGGCACACATGCGGCTCCAATGCTATCCCAGCTCCACCACTTAAGAAACTCTTTGCCACTCACAAGTGTGCTTCTTGCAGCAACGCAGGCCATTTTGTTTTCTTTAGGGGCCCTGGTGATAAACATTGGGTCACGGTCACTTCCTCCGAGGACCTCCTCATACCTGACCACAGCAGTTCTCATTGATCGTGCAAAGTGTGTCTTTGACTCATAGGCTGTCATACTTATTGCCTCAAACAACTCCGGGTGCGCTCCACCCACCATTTTCCCAAGTGGGCTGTCCCACAGGACGAGATCTCCTACAATTTTAATTCTTTGCGGTGCAAGCTTTCCTTCCCGATGACTGAGAAGAAGTTCTATCTTTCCAGGCCTCCTTAATTCAGCCAAATCCACTTTTGGGAAAAACTTTTTCAATTGCTCTGGACTCACACTCTTGTGCACTCTTGCAATCTCCTCTAGACCATAACAGACTAGCTGATGAGCCTTTTCTGTACCCACTGACGTTCTTACTCGAATTTTTAGGAGATACCTTCTGGTTCTTACACGGACAGCCATCTTCCCAACTCCATGAACAACCAAATTGATTTCTTCACCTCTCAATTTAAGCCTGTTGGCAGCTTCATGAGTTATATAATTTGTATCGGATGCTAGATCAATTAGAGTTCCAATTTTTTGTCCTGCATTGGTCGTCACCTCTTTGAGCATCATAATAACAGGAAGCTCTTGAAGTCCATTCTCTTCCAACAGTCCTAACTTCCCTTCTTTAGATCTTTCCATCCTGGCTCTGTTGGTAAACGCTTTCATACACCTTTCCGCCATCTCAGAAGAAAGTTCAGAAAGGAATCCCTCTTGTTCCACAGTTAATCTACTTCCCTTCCTGCCTTCCCTGACGGTAACTCTACCTTCATGCTCAGACTTAGTCTCCCCTCTGGGACAAATAAGGTAATGATGGTCTGCAGAGGCCCCTCCCTTGCATTCCTTACTCCTGCACAGAAACATATCTCTACACTTGCTATCATCATCATGATGTCCCAAGCACTTCCTACACAATCCGAGTTTTCTCAGGATCACCTTCTTTTCTGCTAACTTCAGTTCCTTGAACTTCTTGCAAAAGAAGATTTTTTCCTTATGCCTCTCAGATCCGCACACAATACACGCACTTTCAGAGGGAGAATATTCAGAGGGTGCT
>CM041801.1:1996403-2008903 GCA_023376895.1 Aspiorhynchus laticeps | reverse complement strand
GAACCAGCGAGTTTAGGTATATTGGTGCAGTGGCAGTTGTGGTCTTGTAGGCAAACATCAGTACCTTGAATTTGATGCGAGCGGCTATTGGTAGCCAGTGTAACCTGATGAAGAGAGGGGTAACGTGAGCTTTTTTCGGCTCATTAAAGACCACTCTGGCTGCTGCATTCTGGATCAGTTGCAGAGGCTTGATAGTACATGCGGGAAGGCCCGCCAAGAGAGCATTACAATAGTCCAGTCTGGAGAGAACAAGAGCTTGGACAAGGAGTTGTGCAGCTTGCTCTTGCAGGAAGGGCCTAATCTTCCTAATGTTGTATAAGGCAAATCTGCAGGACCGGGCCGTTGTAGCAATATGGTCTGTGAAGCTTAACTGATCATCGATCACAACTCCAAGGTTCCTGGCAGTCCTGGAAGGAGTTATGGTTGATGAACCCAGCTGTATAGACTAAAATGTTTTGAGTTAACGTTTTATTTTCCCCCCAACTTTTGTTACAGTGGAATTCTGAAGATATAAACTCAGAATTATGATTATTATTATTTTTTTGCAATTCAGAATAAGTTATATCTCACTATATTTAACTAAAACTGAAAGTAAAAATAAAAGCATTAAAAAACGTTTATCACTTAAAAACAAAAATTAACTGAAATATTTTTTTTTTAATTCAGCTAGTTCATTTCTCATTTAATTTAGTTCAACTTGCTGCACTAAAATAGCTAACACTAAATCTGAAAGTAAAAATTAAACTATATAATAAAAAAAGATATAGACGTAAATAAAACACTATAAAAATGCTAAAAATGACTAAAAAAATGTAACACTGAAACTTTAACCAAAATTAAAATGAAAACAGAAAATAAAATTAAAAATGTGACTTTTCATCACAATTGTGATTTTAAGCTGCAATCCGTAACTTTTTTTTTTTTTTGGTTAAAAATTGTCCGAAATCAATATTTGAGCAAGTACATAACCAGCCAGTGTTCAAAACTATTGCCTTATTGCTTGATTCACAACGGTTAGCTTATAATAATGTTTTCTGATTTGAAAGTGAAGTGACATGTGGCCAAGTATGGTGACCCATACTCGGAATTAGTGCTCTGCAAATAACCCATCCAAGTACAGACACACACACACACACACACACACACACACACACACACACTCACACACACACACAGACTCACACACACACTCACACACACACACACACACACACACACACACACACACACACACACACACACACACACACACACACACTCACACACTCACACTCTCATACTCACACTCTCACACACACACACACACACACTCTCACACACACACTCACACACACACACTCACACACACACTCACACACACACACACACACACTCACACACACACACACACACACACACAGTTGGGGGTCGGTGTCTTGCTCAAGGTCACCTCAGTCGTGGTATTGAGAGTGAATGTACAGCGCACATTCACTCCCTCCACCTACAATCCCTGCCGGACCTGAGACTCGAATCTACAACCTTTGGATTACGAGTCCGACTCTCTAACCATTAGGCCACGACTTCCCTTTGAGTGGTACTGGTAGGAATTTGTGGTAGATTCGAGCATCACTGCGTCATTACGTCACGTTTGTAAACATAAAGAAGTTTTCCCGGCTAGTAGACTATATCTCATGTGAGGATCCTGCAGGTCGTTTATAGCCTTACCTCACAGCAGCTAGAATAATTAAATGTATCATTTTGATGGCGGATTATGATCCAGAAAGGATTATGTGTTTATGAAACACATGTGAATGAAATTAAATTATATTCCAGTTTTAAATGTGCTTCTGATTACAGATAGCCTGGGATTACACAAGATTTGTATTTTTAAAGAAAACCAGTTCGAAGGAAACATAATTTGCTTTTTGGGTTAAACGAATTTATTAATATGAAATTCAAATGGCATGACGATTAGATATTAGACTGTACAGAAATTGAAATCTACACGCTAATACCAGGGCCGTAACCACCATAGACATCGATGGGGACAAGTCCCCCCAATAATTAGAAATTACCAAATGTCCCCCCCCCCCAATATTTGAAAGTCTTGCACTGATCTGTCCTCCGTTACGCATCGCTCTTGTTAGGATGATAAAAAAGCTTTAAAAGTAACATTTTCAGTCTGCTCTGCCTCAGCGGCTGACAGCGCTCGTCAAAGTCAAAATAACTGAACTGGCCAATCAAATCAAAGTAGGCGGGGTTTAGCGTTCACAGATGCTGAGCGCGCCGCGAAGCTCAGATTAATGAAAGAGAGCGAGGTGAGATGAAGCTGGGGGGGGGGGGGGATACAGTCTATTTACACTAAGTGCAAAGATTTAGATTGTATACTATGTTAAAATAGCAGGATATTCTGCTGATTACTTATTGCAAATAGTGGCAATTATCTGCACCTCAGCATTGTAATGCATTATAAAACAGTACGCAATAATAAGTTATTGAGTGTAAATTTTTTTAATTATTAATTGGGTGCCACCTTACTGGGACAAAGCCCTCTGTACACTACCCTATACTTTATTTTTCAACTTTTTGATTATTTCCTTCATTTTGATTAAAAATAAATGATTTGAAATTTGAATTAGTCTTGGCTAATACACACTATAGTCACGCAGTGCTGATGTTAACATTAATAATTTGAGAATAAAGTATAACAATAATAATAATTTGCAGGGTTTGATGTGATATGAGCTGATTAATCGATGGTTAGATTTAATCAGCATTGATAGCATGGTTTATGGTTTATTGTAATGATTTTTATCCTCAGTTGGTCAGAACAAAAGTGGCAGACTCGTTATTTACTCGTTCAGATGATAATATATGGTGAAAAGTCTTATTTGAGTCATATATTCCAAGACGTAGACTAATCTGTGATTAAATACAAAGAGGCTAAACTTACAGACTGTAGCTTTAAATCTTGCAATCCTGGAAAAATTATGACGTAAAACCTTGCAATTAAAAACTCTTCCATACATTTGAAATGCAATAGTAGCTCACTATTACATGAACACTGTGCAGTATGTGCTGCTAATTGTTAGGTGAAATATTAATATTCCAGTATATCATGATGCAGGTCGTTGGTTTGATTCCCAGCGAATGCATGAACTTATCAAACTTTCAATGACTTATTTGGATAAAAGCGTCTGCCGAATGCATACATATAGTAAAACAGCACATATTATTCTATTATACACAATAATATGCTGCGTTGTTGTTGTATGACTGCATATATGTCTCTGGAGCACAAAAGCAGTCATAAGTAACACAGGTATATTTGTAGCAATAGACAACAATACATTGTATGAGTCAAAATTATTGATTTTTCTTTTATGCCAAAAATCATTAGGATATTAAGATCATGTTCCATGAAGATATTTTGTACTGTAAATATATCAAAACTTAATTATTGATTAGTAATATGCATTGCTAAGACTTAATTTGAACAACTTTAAAGGTGATTTTCTCAATATTTAGATTTTTTTGCACCCTCAGATTCCAGATTTTCAAATATTGTCCTATCATAACAAACCATACATCAATGGAAAGATGATTTATTCAGATTTCAGATGATGTATAAATCTCAATTTCGAAAAATCGACCCTTATGACTGGTTTTGTGCTCCAGAGTCACATATAATGATCACATTGCTTTGTGGAGTATGATAGTTATTTGGATTTATATTCAAATGACGGCAGTAAATGATGACTTTTTTTTGGTGAAGAAACTCTTTGATTTTCTTGCATTTGCTTTCATTAATCTACTCTTTTCCTTCTTCTTTTGTAGTGAACTTCGATCACTTCCAGATTCTGCGAGCCATCGGTAAAGGCAGCTTTGGGAAGGTAAGACGACGATTCACATCTGTTATCCATGTGTGTACGTACCGTAGTAAAAGAAGAGTTCCTCCAGAAGCTTGTACAAATAATCAGATGAAGACAGATTGGTGTGAAGCGAGCCGTCGAGCTGCTACTGTAAGTACAGTAAGAGATTGAAATCAACGCAGAACCCAGCCGCTCTAATTACCCTGCGCTCTCGTTATCTGAAACGAGGCCGGCTGAGATTTACAGCTTAAGTAATTACAATTGAATTTTTCCATTAATATAGCAGGTAATTAATTTAACAGAGACTCTTCTGCGGCTGAGAGACTCGTGTGTGTCTAGATACAGTCATTTATGAAGAAAACTACATTACGTCTCATGAGCTGCATTCATGGTAATACATTTCAATGGAGATTTTAATTGACCATAAAGTACACTATATTGCCAAAAGTATTGGCACCCCTTCTAATGAACAGGTTTGACTACTTCAGTAATTTCTATGAGTACAAATCTTAATGTTAAAGCATATAATGATATTCTAGGAAATTGTGTGCTTCTAATATTATAGCAACAGTTTGGACTCTTTTCTATTCTAACATATATATATATATATATGTATGTATATCCAGTTTAACACCTCTGGTGTGACTGTAAATGCAGACCTTGAGACAAAAACTCATCACCAAACACCAATGACTTGTACATACACTATATAGACAAAAGTATTGGCACCCCCTTCTTTAGAACAGATGCACTTCCAAATCTGTGGCAACAACGATGGGAACATAATTCATGTATTTAAAAATTGTATTTCATCTCTGTAGCAACAGTTTTGTAAGTGTCTAAAATGACTGAACCCATATGTACAAGTCATTGGTGTTTGGTGATGAGTTTTTGGCTCAAGGTCTGCATTTACAGTCACACCAGAGGTGTTAAACTGGGATTAGGACTTGGTTTTATGCAGACCAGTCAAGTTCTTCCACACTGACTCAATCAATCATTTTCTTTTTGAACCTTGTCTTATACACAGAGACATTGTCATGTTAGAATAGAAAAGAGTCCAAGCTGTTGCTATAATATTAGAAGCACACAATTTCCTAGAATATCATTATATGCTTTAACATTAAGATTTGTACTCATAGAAATTACTAAAGTAGTCAAACCTGTTCATTAGAAGGGGTGCCAATACTTTTGGCAATATAGTGTATGTTGGTATTGTGTTGGATCAGTATCAGATCTGAGTTGTAATAGTCGCTCATGTCTGTCTGTAACCGCAGATTTACTTCATCTGTGCCTCTTTAAAGTCTTTAAATGTTTTAGGTATTTCCTAAATATTCTGTACTGTCGAAAGAACAACCTTGGTTAATTCACTAGTGTAGAGATGCCAAAACTAAAAGCTGACCTTTGATTTATCCCACCGTGCAATATCATAAGAGGAGGGAAGACATGGGGAAAAACATGCCATTGAAATATATTTGTTTTAACTTTTTTTTTTTTTTTTGCATTAAAATGTAAAAAAAACAATATAAGTGACTATAATTTTTTTTATATATATATTTAGTATTTTGTAAAAAAAAATTGCAGTGAAATGTTAAAAATATAACTGAAATTATAAAACAAATACAAAATAATTAAAATAATATTTTAAAAATAATGTCCCAAATTTTATTTTTTTAATTGTTTGAAAATGTTTAAAATGTAATAATTTATTTAAATATAATATAGTTGGATATAATGCAATATTTATTTTTGGCCCATGACCCTCAATCAAGTTTGATTCTAGACCGTGTTGTTTTAGTATCATACTATTATAATTTTTAGTAATATTTTGAATCAGTTTTTATTTTTATATTTTCTGTTTTCATTTTAATTTCAGTTAGCGTTTGAGTAATTTTGTTGTATTTTATACATTATACGTACATATATATATATATATATATATATATATATATATATATATATATATATATTAGTGCTGTCAAACGATTAATCGCATTCAAAAAAGTTTTTGTTTACATAATATATGTGTGTGTACTGTTTATTTATTATTTATACACACTTATATTTTTTATATTTATTAAATACACACACATACTGTATATATTTTGAAAATATTTACCTGTATATACATTTATGTATTTATGTTATTATATTATATATAAAAATATTTAATATATAAACATATTTTTTTTTCTTATATATATATATATATATATATTATTATATTATATATAAATATATTTAATATATAAACATAACATATTTTTCTTATATATATAATATATGCATGTGTTTGTATTTATATATACATAATAAATATACACAGCACACACTCACATATTATGTAAACAAAACCTTTAATTTTGGATGCGATTAATTGCATTAATATATTAATTATATTAATATATATACATGCATACAGTTGCAAGAAAAAGTAAGTGAACTATTTTCAATTTCCTGGTTTTCTGCTTAAATTGGTCATGAAATATGATCTGATCTTCACCAAAGTCACAAATATCAACAAACACAATATTTCTAAGCTGATTAAACACAAACAAACATCATCTTTCATGTCTTTATTGAACACACCCATTAAACATACAAAGTGATGTTGTAAAAGTAAGTGAATAAGTGTTTGAACCTGAAGCGAGCGCTTGCTGTAGCTGTGTATTAGACCTGCACCATGTCCAGGAGTAATTCTGGACCTTTCTTCCTCACACAATCGCTTCAGCTCACTCATATTACGTCTGTGAATGGCTCTCTTGAGGTCATTCCACAGCATCTCTATTGGGTCGAGGTCTGGGCTTGACTGAGCCACTCCAAAAGGTGGATTTTATGTCTCCAAAGCCATTCTGTAGTAGATTTACGTCAATGTTTGGAGAGCAGTGGCTTCCTTTGTGGTGTCCTTCCATGGAGGAGACCATGCTTGTTCAATGTTTAACATACGGTTGACTCATGAACGAAGATGTTATCCAGCTTTAATGAATCCTTCAAGTCTTTTCTTTTTCACCTCATTGAGGTGATGTTGTGCTTTTGGAGAGATCTTGGCTGGGCACCCACTTCTATGGAGAGTAGTACCATATCGTCTCCATAGTTTGACAAGTTGTCTAAATGTGGACTGATGAAGATCTAAAGTCTTTGAGATTTCTCTGTAACCCTTTCCAGCTACATGCATATCATCTTGAGATCTCATTATTTTGTGAGGCATCAGCTAATGCTGCTCGTGAGCAGCACTCTGACACTGTTTGGGTGTTTATAGAAGTCAGTTTAGCTCTAAATCACACCTTTATTCTCATTTCATTGATTGCACTCTAACATCTGACTCCAATGGCATTTAATGACACCAGTTTCTCTTACTTTCTCCACCAGCACTTTATATGTTTAATGACTGAGCTCTGTAGAGACATAAACGATGATGTTTGTTTGTGTTTTATCAGCTTAGAAATATTGTGTTTGTTGATATTTTTGGCTTTTGGTGAAAATCTAATCAAATTTCATGACCAATTTATGCAGAAAATTGACAATGGTTCACTTCTTTTCTTGCAACTGTATGTGTGTGTGTATATATATATTATATATAAATATATATGTGTCCCTGCAGCACAAAAGCAGTCATAAGTAACACAGGTATATTTGTAGCAATAGACAACAATACATTGTATGGATCAAAATTATACATTTTTCTTTTATGCCAAAAATCATTAGGATATTAAGATCATGTTCCATGAAGATATTTTGTAAATGTTGTGTATATATATATTTAGTTTTAGTTTTCAACATAATGAAATAATGTTTATGTTTATGTTATTAATGGAAAAGGTACAAAATCTGTCACTGAGGTGGTACAGTTTCAAAAGGTCCATCTCATTTACCCCTAAAGTGTGCATATTAGTATCTTAAAGATACATATTAGTGCATAACGTGTAGATATCAGCAGTGTCGGGGAAAGTTACTTTTAAAAGTCATGCATTACAATATTGCGTTACTCCCTAAAAAAGTTACTAATTATGTTACTTAGATACTTTTTATGGAAAGTAATGCGTTATTTTTGCGTTACTTTTTAAATATGAGCAGGGCTTGATTGTTTTTAATACAAGAAGTTGTAATTATAGCAAATGTAAAGCCCTTTCACACCAAAAAGTGTAATGAATAAACATGAAGTAATTCAGGTGTGAAGAGGAGAGCACAGAAGATGAAGGATCAACACTCTTCAGCAATAAGAAGCACAATTGTTAGTTTATCTAAAGTCATTTTTGCTTATTATTATGATTGAACTGGATCATCAAAGCTCAGCAGCAAAGACATTGGTTAATAAAATAGGATTAGATGCATTTGTGTTATTTAACATATTTAATTATTGCAGGTTTGCGTCATATTCTGAGTTTGCATTTCACTGTTTTAATTCATTTTGATGAATACTAAATCTTTTGCGAGTGAGATTCATATTTAGTCTAGAACTACAGTAACATGTTCACACAGCGCACTGTCAGGCAATAAATGGGGAAAAGTAACTCAGATATTTTCTTGTAAATTAAAAAGTAATGCGCTACTTTACTAGTTACTTGAAAAGAGTAATATTATTACGTAACTCACGTTACTTGTAATGCGTTCCCCCAGCACTGCATATCAGTACTTTCTCTTTGTGAGCGTGCTGAGTGTTTTCAGGAACGTCAGATATTTTAATTTGTGGTCAGACGGGACTGATAGTGATGAATGAATGTTATATAATATTTCATATTATTCTCAGAGCCTCTGATTTCATCTTTTCTTTGCTCTTTTTAAACGGCCTTTTAGGAAATAAGCAACCCTCTTCTGAAGCTCGTCAGCAATAAATCACGTCTTCATCAGAGCTAGAGCCATAAAAATATGATAAACAGCTGAGTTTGATCAGAACAGATGTGAGGACGAGCACCTGAGTTCAGTTCTGCTGTCAGTGTTTGTGAAGCAGGACTGAATATTATATTCCATGCTGAAACATCATTAATCTGAGAGAGACGCAGGATCGCTCGCGTGTGCTTTTCCAGATGCTTTCTGTGTAACATGTTGTGCGTTTAATTGAAGAGCGTTTTTATCCGATTAACTTCCCATTGCTTGTTATTATTAATGCCTGTTTGAACTGCTGGAACTTTATATTCCCGCGGTGAAAACTCAGCTAACTTTATATGCATGAAGGGGATGTGGCTAATTGCATTTTGTGTAATTTGAGGATTAATGGGATGCATGGTTGCCAAGCAACTAGCAGTTAAGGTTGAGCTAGACCAGAGGTGGCCAAAGTTTTCAATATACAGGGACAAAAAAAAATCAAAATAGATTGAAGGTCGTGGACCAGAAGAAAATGTTGCATTATATCCAACTATATTATATTAAAATGTAAAATATTTTTTTTAAACTATACAATTTTTAAATTATTTTTAATCAAATATAAAATTATTGAAAAATGTATTACATTTTTTAATTATTAATTCGTTGTTTATTTTTGTGTAATATATTTTAATATAATATAGTTGGATATAATGCATCATTTACTTTTGGCCCACGACCCTCAATCAAGTTTGATTTTTGGCCCTTCATATGTTATTTTAGTGATATTTTGATATTTACAGCGATATTTTATTTATCTACTATTATAGTTTTTAGTTATTATTTTTTATTTTTATATTTTCTGTTTTCATTTTCATTTTAGTTTGAGTTTAAGTAATTTTGTTGTATATTGTCATTTTTGTTTTGTAATATATTTTAATATATTTTAATTTTTTTATTTATGTATATATATATATATATATATATATATATATATATATATATATATATATATATATATATATATATATATATATATATAATTTCTGTATAGTTTTAGTTATCTCTGTTAATTTTTATTATAGTTTTAGTTATTTTACAGTTATTTTATATATATATATATATATATATATACACACAGTGTATATATATATATATTATTAATATTTAAAAAAAAAAAATTTGGAATTTTGTTGTGTTCTTTATTATTTTTAGTAGTTTATTTTCACTTTTTTATATTTAAATTATTTAAGAAAAAATCTAAATCACATTGTTTTTACATTTCAATGCAAAAAAAAAATTAAAATTAAAACAAAAATATGAATTAGAGATTAAGCTTATATGTTTTTGGATGAAATGTTTGGCCCAACATGCTGGGCTGTTTTTAACTCAACTATATTTTATAAATTACTTTAATGCTGGATTGAAATGAATCCAAAATGTGCTGGAAATTCAAATTGCTTTAATGCATGCAGAATAATTACAGTAACATCACGGGCAACAGTTATTCAAAAGGTGAAATTTATTAATAAGAACACCCAGATATGGACAAAAATACAACTGTACATGTGTATATGAGTGAGAGAAAAAGTGCAGGAAAGTATAAATATTAAATAACTTCCATTTAAGACCAAATTTGACCAGTAATTCCCTGTACGACTCTACATCTGATATATATAGCAGAATGTGATTTTAATAGAAATGTAAACCGGTGAGACGTTTGGAAGACATGGTGATTATGAGCGTCACTAAAACACTGAGAGCTCAAACCTGAGTTCAGCTCCATCTGAAACACCTTCAGCGGCGTCTGTGCTTGATCTGTGTGTCCTGCTGTGCTACACGGCCCCGTGGAGAGCAGCACCGCTGGGGGCCGGATTGATTAGATCCCCGTCATGACACGGCAGGAGATCCGTCTGTGTTCACACATCGCAGTTTAATTGCAGACTCGTTTTTAAAAAATGCAACTGGGACACAACAAATCAAGACTTATTAGAACGGGAGCTAATTAGTCTGGGAGTAGAAATGATCCTAAATTGTGCATATTAACGTGACAAAAATGCCGATCAAAACTTTTTGTGTGTCACCAGACAACTTGCTGCACTAACTATATCTAGGT
This sequence comes from Aspiorhynchus laticeps, assembly GCA_023376895.1. Taxonomy (NCBI): domain Eukaryota; kingdom Metazoa; phylum Chordata; class Actinopteri; order Cypriniformes; family Cyprinidae; genus Aspiorhynchus; species Aspiorhynchus laticeps. The sequence goes on along the minus strand of CM041801.1, from coordinate 1,998,139 downwards.
CACTAATCAAATAAATGTGTTTTTTTAGGGAAGCATCACAATTTATAAGATATAATTGATGTTTTAAGTAGTAATCAGTTGTTTCTTTTGTAGCCAAATGAGAAAAAATAAAATGTGGGGAGTTTTTAAGCTGCATCTGTTTGATTAAAAATAGCCTACAGTAAAAATTCTGAAATATTATTCTAATGTAAAACAGCTGTTTTCTATGTGAATATGTGTTAAACTGTAATTTATTTCTGTGATCAAAGCTGTATTTTCAGCATCATTACTGCAGTCTTCAGTGTCACATGATCTTCAGAAATCATAATAATATGCTGCCCAAGAAATATTTCTGATTATTATCAATGATGAAAACAGTCGTGCTGCACGATATTTTTGTGGAAACTGATGCATTTAATTTTTCAGGATTCACAGATGAATATAAAGTTCAAAAGAACAGCATTTATTTGACAGAAATCTTTTGAGATCTATATAAATACTGTCTTTACTGTGAATAAAATTATGTGAATAAAAATAGGCCTATTTCTTAAACTTTTGAACAGTGGTGTAAATGAATGAATACATGAACTAAATAAATGTTGATATCGAATTAAACAATTACTGTATATTACAGAACTAAAAGGGCATCATATCCTTTCAAAATCAAATTCCAGTTCATCCATGGACATGTATTTTAATAACATAATAATATTTGACAGCTGTATTTTAATAACAGGTGTGAATCTCAAACTGTTCAGTTCACAGATTTATGAATTAATGAACCGATTGGCTAGTTTTATTCTCGAGCGAGCCGTGAATATCGTGACTGAAGTAAATATTAAAATATATGAAGAGCTCCGGTGGAACAAAGTTATTGGATATAAACCATCAGATCATTACTCCGTTCTCTGTAAGTTACCAAATCCACAAATGATCTGTATGTGAACGTAACAGTATAAATACACATAACTACTGTAAACTGCTGCTGTATGAACGTGTCTTTATGTGAAGATGATGCCTTTCAAAACATACTAATAAAACAGGTTCGTAGTGATTCGAATCAATTGAATCAACTGCTTCATAAAACGATTCACTGATTCGAATCAATTGAATCAACTGATTCATAAAACGATTAACTGATTCGAATCAATTGAATCAACTGCTTCATAAAACGATTCACTGATTCGAATAAATTGAATCAACTGATTCATAAAACGATTCACTGATTTGAATCAATTGAATCAACTGATTCATAAAACGATTCACTGATTTGAATCAATTGAATCAACTGCTTCATAAAACGATTCACTGATTCGAATCAATTGAATCAACTGCTTCATAAAACGATTCACTGATTCGAATAAATTGAATCAACTGATTCATAAAACGATTAACTGATTCGAATCAATTGAATCAACTGCTTCATAAAACGATTAACTGATTCGAATCAATTGAATCAACTGCTTCATAAAACGATTCACTGATTCAAATAAATTGAATCAACTGCTTCATAAAACGATTCACTGATTCAAATAAATTGAATCAACTGCTTCATAAAACGATTCACTGATTCGAATAAATTGAATCAACTGATTTATAAAACGATTAACTGATTCGAATCAATTGAATCAACTGCTTCATAAAACGATTCACTGATTCGAATCAAATGAATCAACTGCTTCATAAAACGATGATTCGAATCAATTGAATCAACTGCTTCATAAAACGATTCACTGATTCGAATCGCTCGGATCACC
>CM041801.1:1941403-1993903 GCA_023376895.1 Aspiorhynchus laticeps | reverse complement strand
TGTACGGACTTAATTCATATTTATATTATATTTAGTGTTTTGCCTCCTAAATGTTTGTATGCAGCGGCAAGAAACCTAATTTGCCTAAAAACTCTCATTATACTGTATTATCACCAAATATTGGATTCAGTCTTTTATTGACTCGATGGTTTATTGATCTGAGCTGATGCAGCTCAGTTTTTGAGTGAAAAAGCATTATTTAGGACCCTATGAAACCCGTTTAATTTTTTTTCTTAAAGGGGTGGTTGACTGTTTTTTTTCTAGGCTTGATTGTGTTTATGGGGTGCAGTCTAGCATGTGTTCATGCTTGGTTTTTTTTTAAAACGCATTATTTTTCACATAATTTACCTTTATTCCACACCTCTCTGTCCCTTCTCTGACAAACGCCTCCATTTATTTCCTGGTTTATGAAGCCCCTCCCTCGATGGGCTGAGATTGGTTAGCTGGCTCAGTGTGTTGTGATTGGCTGAACCGCCTCTACTGCACTAAACGTCCCACCCCTCTCCTCATGTGCTTCGGTTGAATTGTAAACAGTGGCGTTGTCTATAATGCTTATCAATTTGAGCCCGATTGAGACCCAGAGGATATTAGTCAAGATGATCGGTCAGAACCTGTGCAAGCACGGCTCTTAATGGTATGTTTGGTTGTTGTGGTCTCATACTTTTAAATACGCTGCTATTTGTAAGTGCTACTGCTTCTGTTAGCTTCTAATATACGGTTTTATCCTGATTAAAGCTTTAATACAGCACAGCAACCGCACGCGTGTCCATTTATAATGCTTCTCATTGCTGTGTGAAAATAACTGTATAATTGGAACAGTTTGTTGGAGCTGATCTGACGGTCTGAATGAGAGAGAGAGAGAGAGAGAGAGAGAGAGAGAGAGAGAGTGTCTGTGTGTGTGTGTGAGAGAGAGAGAGTGTCTGTATGTGTGTGTGAGAGAGAGAGAGAGAGAGAGTGTCTGTATGTGTGTGAGAGAGAGAGAGAGAGAGAGAGTCTGTATGTGTGTGTGTGAGAGAGAGAGAGAGAGAGAGAGTGTCTGTATGTGTGTGAGAGAGAGAGAGAGAGTGTCTGTATATGTGTGAGAGAGAGAGAGAGTGTCTGTATGTGTGTGTGAGAGAGAGAGAGAGAGAGTCTGTATGTGTGTGTGAGAGAGAGAGAGAGAGTCTGTATGTGTGTGAGAGAGAGAGAGAGAGAGAGAGTGTCTGTATGTGTGTGTGAGAGAGAGAGAGAGAGAGAGAGTCTGTATGTGTGTGTGTGAGAGAGAGAGAGAGAGAGAGTGTCTGTATGTGTGTGTGAGAGAGAGAGAGAGAGTGTGTCTGTATGTGTGTGAGAGAGAGAGAGAGTGTCTGTATGTGTGTGTGAGAGAGAGAGAGATATATACATAAATGAGTTAGTGAGAGCTCTGGATCAGTCTGCAGCGCCCGGTCTTACTCTACTAGACACTGAAGTCAAATGCCTCCTGTTTGCTGATGATCTGGTGCTGCTGTCTCCCACTAAAGAGGGTCTACAGCAGCATCTAGACCTCCTGCACAGCTTCTGTCAGTCATGGGCTCTGTCAGTTAACACCAAAAAGACTAAAATAATGATTTTCCAAAAAAGACCCAGCCACCAAGACCAACATCATAGTTTTAAATTAGACAACATGCTCCTTGAGCACACGCAGAACTACACTTATCTTGGCATAAATATTAACAACACAGGGAACTTTAACAAAGCTGTGAACGACCTGAGAGACAAGGCACGGAGAGCTTTTTACGCTATTAAGAGAAACATCAAAATTGACATCCCAATCAGAATCTGGATCAAAATAATCAAATCAGTAATAGAACCCATCGCACTCTACGGGTGTGAAGTCTGGGTCCACTCACAAACCAAGAGTTCACTAAATGGGACAAACACCCAATAGAGACTCTGCAGACCGAACTATGCAAAGTGTTGCTCCGAGTACAGCGCAAAACCCCAAATAATGCCTGCAGAGCAGAATTAGGATTATACCCACTTATAATCACAATTCAAAAAAGGCTATTAAATTCCATGCCCACCTAAAAAATAGTGATAAACAGACCCTTCATCACAAAGCCCTGAACTACCAAGAGCTGACACCAGAGAGAAACGCCCTCGGACAATTGGTCTTAGAGCTGACTACACAGACCACAACAGGTCTGACTGAGAATAAAAACTTAGCCAGACCAAACCAAATAATTAAAGCACAAAAAGAAAAATACCTGAAACATTGGAGAGACGCAACAGCCCTACAAAGTAAATTGGAATGCTATTTGGCCCTAAAGAGAGAATATGAATTGGCAGGATACCTGAGTACAGTGAGTGACCCTAAACTGAGAAGAGTCCTGAGCATGTACAGACTCAGTCAACACCATCTCAGCATAGAGACAGGCAGACACAGACAGACCTGGCTACCAAAAGAAGACCGGCTGTGTCCCCACTGCACAGGAGATGAAGTGGAAACAGAGCTGCACTTCCTGACATCCTGCACTAAATATGACCAAATTAGGGACACTTTCTATCCCCATTTCACAACTCACCACAAAGACTTCCATCAGAAAGCAAATCTGGACAAACTCCCATACCTGCTCGGAGAAAGCCCAGCAAGCTCAAACCTGGCCGCCAGGTACGTGAGGTCCTGTCACGATGAAAGAGCCTCCAGCGGGACACAACCACCAACACACTCACCATATGATACCTAGAGGAACTTCAAGAAATATTAGAAGACGGATTTTTTATTTTTTTATTTATTTTTTTTTTTTTTTTTTTTTTTCATTATTATTTTATTATTTATATTGTTATTAAAGCTTTGGCAATGTAAATATTTATTTCACCATGCCAATAAAGCTATTTGAATCTTGAATCTTGAATCTTGAATCTTGAGAGAGAGAGAGAGTCTGTATGTGTGTGTGAGAGAGAGAGAGAGAGAGAGAGTCTGTATGTGTGTGTGTGAGAGAGAGAGAGAGAGAGAGTGTCTGTATGTGTGTGTGAGAGAGAGAGAGAGAGAGAGTGTCTGTATGTGTGTGAGAGAGAGAGAGAGTGTCTGTATGTGTGTGTGAGAGAGAGAGAGAGAGAGAGTGTCTGTATGTGTGTGAGAGAGAGAGAGAGAGAGAGAGAGAGTGTCTGTATGTGTGTGTGAGAGAGAGAGAGAGAGAGAGTGTCTGTATGTGTGTGAGAGAGAGAGAGAGTGTCTGTATGTGTGTGTGAGAGAGAGAGAGAGAGAGAGTGTCTGTATGTGTGTGAGAGAGAGAGAGAGAGAGAGAGAGAGTGTCTGTATGTGTGTGTGAGAGAGAGAGAGAGAGAGAGTGTCTGTATGTGTGTGTGAGAGAGAGAGAGAGAGAGAGAGTGTCTGTATGTGTGTGAGAGAGAGAGAGTGAGAGAGAGAGAGAGAGAGAGTGTCTGTATGTGTGTGAGAGAGAGAGAGAGAGAGTGAGAGAGAGAGAGTGTGTGTGTGTGTGTGTGTGAGAGAGAGAGAGAGAGAGAGAGAGAGAGAGAGAGAGTGAGAGAGAGAGAGTGTGTGTGTGTGTGTGTGTGTGTGAGAGAGAGAGAGAGAGAGAGAGAGAGAGAGAGAGAGAGAGAGAGTGTGAGAGAGAGAGAGAGAGAGAGAGAGAGAGAGAGAGAGAGATGCAGAGCAGGGCGACAGAGTAACAGTATTAAGAACTGCTGCTTTAATGATTTTGAAACTTGTGAATCCATTAGAATCGTTAGAAGACAGAATCACGATTCATATGAATAGATTGTTAGGTACATCCCTAGTTTCTCTTCCTCTTCTCTAAAGCAGCGCAGCATGGCTCCGCCCCCTTTGCTGCGTGTTGCCGGGGGCGGTGTTTATCTGGGTCCGTGACGTATCAGACCCGGGAAGTAACTCGTTGTAGTCCCTTACCTGTCGTTTTTGTAGGCATTAAACTGACAGAATTTTAAAAGACGATATCTCCGTTTGCATTGAACTTTCAGCGCTGCAACTCTGCAGATATTGTTTATGCTCAAACAGCAACATTACACACTAACTAATGTTAAAAAAGTGAAATCGCAATCAACCACCCCTTTAAATTCTGATTTTTTTCCATTTAGATTTTGAGAAGGACATTTGAAGTCATTTTAATTTTTCTGTATTCCATATTTTTGGAATGGAAACTCTGTTTTAATGGATACAGTTAAAAAGAAATAATAATAAATTAGGGCCCCATGATGTACGTGAATTTTTTTTTTTGAAATTCTGTTTTATTTTTACCAAATTGTGTCTTTATCGTTATAATTTTTCAGGATTCCATTTTAATGGTTTAATTACATTTTGAGTATTCAAAAAGAACGTCTAATCAATTGAATTAAAAAAATCAGCTTAATTATTAAAAAAAAAAATAATAATAAGGCCCTATGATTATTTTATTTTTTTCAGAAATTCTGTGTATTTTAAAATCTGGTAATTAAATGAAAGCATAAAATGTTAACAATTTAATATTTCAATCAAATGGAAATTAAACAAACCCTTTCATCTTTTGCCAAAGTGTTTACTGTTAAAATCAAAACATGTACTACATGATTATTAAATTTAAAGTCTTAATTATTATTATTATTATTATTACATTGAGACATACATTCTACTGTACAGCAGTAATACATTTCTGACATAATTTCTTTAGGTTAAACCAAATTGAAGTGTTCAGTTGTACTTTTGATTTATTCATCCAAAATTCAAATTCGGTAACATTATACAGTAAATTCAATTTTTGTGACTGTATTCCACGATTTTGTCAATGTTTATTCATAAACAGAGGCGCATGAGCTCAGATCAATGAGGCCTAGATCAATCAGCTCAATAAAGAAACACAAAACCTGTGAAAGAAAACAAGATTGAATACAATATTTGGTGATAATACAGTATAACATTTTTAAACATAATTTTTGAGTGTCTTTTGTGAAGATGTAGTCAGTTTTATTTTAAGAGCGTGAGACTGGAATAGTGGACAGATTGATAGGCCCTCTACTCTTAGATATTATTATTATTATATTATTCTGCTTTTAGATGTGTTTCTCCTCAGCCTGAAGGCGTCTTGACCCAGAAAGCAAACGCTGTTGAATGGAGTCTCCTGTAGATTGAACAGAACACACTTGTGCTTGGTGACAACAATGGATCGAGCAGCTAAATATATCAGAGTCGTGGGAATAAAAGAAGCTTGAAACGTAAAGACCGTCTGCAAACCCCAGCGGCGTCAGTCGTAACACGAGCGATGCATTATACAGCGTTACATAAAACCCTTCGCCTCAAACCTGACTCGCTTCATGAGCGCATAATGCTGCATTACTGCACTCACACTAGGGATGCATAATTAATCCATTTTCTAATCGCAATTACAATTACAGATGCCACAATTATGTAATCGTTCAAAGTGGAAATTAATCGTTCAAAATCCACTTATGTTATCCTGCGTGCTTAAGATGTGTTTGTTTTCTTTCTACAGTTATCTTAAGGATTTTTCCATTGTTTTAGTATAACATTATAATACCATTCACAGTTTCGCTTTTCTTTATTTAAAGAATAAACCAATCTGATGTATAATTCACATTTGAGGCTTAATATTATAGAAAAGCAATAAAGGCTTTTCAAGAGTTTATGTTCATGTAAAAATATGGTATGCAGTTGCTTCAAACAATGGTATAAACATCATTCAGTGTAAATTTTGATAATCGTAATTAATAATCGCAATTACAATTTTAAGGGAATAATCGACAATTATGATTTTTGTCATAATCGTGCAGCCCTAACTCACACGCTACACTAACATAATGCATTCAAAACATCTAGATTAGTTTAGCATTCTGAAGAATCCTTATTTTATAAAACAGTCATAACTCCATAAACCATATTGTATCTGATAAGCAACTTAGGTGAATGTGAAATATTTTGAATGTTACTGTTATTACTGCATCTACCCCTTTTTTTATAAAAAAAATAATAATCAAATTACACATGAACTACACCAAAAAAACTATGATGCAAAATATCTATATATTTTTTGTCAGTATTGATGGGAAATTTGATTTGAATAAATCATTGTCAGAAATTTCTAAGAACATATAATCTGAGAATTATCACCTCATTGGAATGAATGGAATTTAATTAAATTCCTTTGAATTTTAAACTCATGATTGCTCAAAAACAGTCCATATTTATAAAACCTACATATTTATTTCTAACAGAACAACACAAATATTACTCGAAAAGTTTTCAAAAACAATAAATTAATTTTACATGCATAAACTTTTACTTTCAACTGCAATTTTTCATGCTGCAATGGTTCATCAATAGACATACATATTCATGTTTATCAACTAAACAGTCCAAAAAGTGTGCGAGTTATGGGGAAAAGCTAAATATAATTTATAAACATTTTTTGACACTAATATGACTTTATAGATAATTTTACAAAACCTAGTAGCACTCCATACACAGTGTTGGGGAAAGTTACTTTTAAAAGTAATGCATTACAATATTATGTTACTTAGTTACTTTTAATGGAAAGCAATGCATTGTTACTTTTGAGTTACTTTGTAAATCTGGGCAGGGTTTGCTTGTTTGTTTTTAATATAAAAAGTTATTCTTGTACAAATGTAAAGCTCTTTCACAGCAAAAGTGAAGTGAATCCGGCTCAGACTGAAGTTAATGTAGATTCACGTCTGTACAGTAGAGGACGCAGATCAAACTAATCACATGAAGAATATGATGCAGTTCAACACTATTCAGCAATAACTACAATCAAACCCTAATGTGTTATTTTTGATTATTAGTATGATTGAATTGGATCATCGAAGGTCAGCAGCAAAGACATCGGTTAATAAAATGAGATTAAATACTTAAATTATATTTGTGTCATTTAACATATTTAATTATTGCAGGTTTGTATAATATTCTGAGTCTGTTTTTATTGATTTTGAGGAACACTGAATGTGTTTTTGTGCAGGTGAGATGAGTAAATACATGTTGATATTTAGTCTAGAACTACAGTAAGATCGTGTTGATATTTAGTCTAGAACTACAGTAAGATCGTGATGATATTTAGTCTCGAACTACAGTAAGATCGTGATGATATTTAGTCTCGAACTACAGTAAGATCGTGATGATATTTAGTCTAGAACTACAGTAAGATCGTGATGATATTTAGTCTCGAACTACAGTAAGATCGTGATGATATTTAGTCTCGAACTACAGTATGATCGTGATGATATTTAGTCTAGAACTACAGTAAGATCGTGATGATATTTAGTCTCGAACTACAGTAAGATCGTGATGATATTTAGTCTCGAACTACAGTAAGATCGTGATGATATTTAGTCTCGAACTACAGTAAGATCGTGTTGATATTTAGTCTAGAACTACAGTAAGATCGTGATGATATTTAGTCTCGAACTACAGTAAGATCGTGATGATATTTAGTCTCGAACTACAGTAAGATCGTGATGATATTTAGTCTCGAACTACAGTAAGATCGTGTTGATATTTAGTCTAGAACTACAGTAAGATCGTGATGATATTTAGTCTAGAACTACAGTAAGATCGTGATGATATTTAGTCTCGAACTACAGTAAGATCGTGATGATATTTAGTCTCGAACTACAGTAAGATCGTGATGATATTTAGTCTCGAACTACAGTAAGATCGTGTTGATATTTAGTCTAGAACTACAGTAAGATCGTGATGATATTTAGTCTAGAACTACAGTAAGATCGTGATGATATTTAGTCTCGAACTACAGTAAGATCGTGATGATATTTAGTCTCGAACTACAGTAAGATCGTGTTGATATTTAGTCTCGAACTACAGTAAGATCGTGTTGATATTTAGTCTAGAACTACAGTAAGATCGTGTTGATATTTAGTCTAGAACTACAGTAAGATCGTGTTGATATTTAGTCTAGAACTACAGTAAGATCGTGTTGATATTTAGTCTAGAACTGCAGTAAGATCGTGATGATATTTAGTCTAGAACTACAGTAAGATCGTGTTGATATTTAGTCTAGAACTACAGTAAGATCGTGATGATATTTAGTCTAGAACTACAGTAAGATCGTGTTGATATTTAGTCTAGAACTACAGTAAGATCGTGTTGATATTTAGTCTAGAACTACAGTAAGATCGTGTTGATATTTAGTCTAGAACTACAGTAAGATCGTGTTGATATTTAGTCTAGAACTACAGTAAGATCGTGATGATATTTAGTCTAGAACTACAGTAAGATCGTGTTGATATTTAGTCTAGAACTACAGTAAGATCGTGATGATATTTAGTCTAGAACTACAGTAAGATCGTGATGATATTTAGTCTAGAACTACAGTAAGATCGTGTTGATATTTAGTCTAGAACTACAGTAAGATCGTGTTGATATTTAGTCTAGAACTACAGTAAGATCGTGTTGATATTTAGTCTAGAACTACAGTAAGATCGTGATGATATTTAGTCTAGAACTACAGTAAGATCGTGTTGATATTTAGTCTAGAACTACAGTAAGATCGTGTTGATATATTTAGTCTAGAACTACAGTAAGATCATGATGATATTTAGTCTAGAACTACAGTAAGATCGTGTTGATATTTAGTCTAGAACTACAGTAAGATCATGTTGATATTTAGTCTAGAACTACAGTAAGATCGTGATGATATTTAGTCTAGAACTACAGTAAGATCGTGTTGATATTTAGTCTAGAACTACAGTAAGATCGTGATGATATTTAGTCTAGAACTACAGTAAGATCGTGTTGATATTTAGTCTAGAACTACAGTAAGATCATGTTGATATTTAGTCTAGAACTACAGTAAGATCATGATGATATTTAGTCTAGAACTACAGTAAGATCATGTTGATATTTAGTCTAGAACTACAGTAAGATCATGATGATATTTAGTCTAGAACTACAGTAAGATCATGTTGATATTTAGTCTAGAACTACAGCAAGATCGTGTTGATATTTAGTCTAGAACTACAGTAAGATCGTGATGATATTTAGTTCACACACAACGCTCTGATTTCTGTCACCATGGCAACACCAGTGCTGTCACTCAATACATCACCATGGCAACACCAGTGCTGTCACTCAATACATCACCATGGCAACACCAGAGCTGTCACTCAATACATCACCATGGCAACACCAGAGCTGTCACTCAATACATCACCATGGCAACACCAGAGCTGTCACTCAATACATCAGAAACAAAGTAACTGTTACTTATTTGAAAAAGTAACAGATATTTCCCTCTAAATTAAAAAGTAATGCATTACTAGTTACTTAAAAAAAAGTAATCTGATTATGTAACTTGTAATGCATTACCCCAACACTGTCTATATATACCCGGGTCAGAAATGACCCGAACACAAAGCCTCTTTAAACTCTTAAAACACAATGGTAAAAAATCTGGGGAAAAAATGATAAATTATGTTTTGAGGATCTTAAAACATTTGCAAAGTTTGGTTTGCTTTACTAAAACTATGCATTTTTTTAGACATTGTTATGCATCTCTTTTGGGTCCCTGAATGCGTTATGAATGGAATCACAGCCGTCGTGTACATGTTTATATATCCTATATTTACAGATTGAGTTCTAGTAATACTGCTGAGATATTCTGCTGCTAATTAAAAGCTTCTTGATGAGGACTGACACCGGCGTCTGAGAAAGAGAAGTCACTTTTTCCTCATTAGGATTCTTACTAAAAATGGTAACCATGGTAACCACAGTCTCCACCAAAATACCATAGTAACTGCTCTTACTGCTGTCATCCGAAACCAAAGGAGCAGATCACATTTAATTTAGTGGTTTTGGCCGAGACTGCGGTGATTCATTTAATAAGGTGTCATCTCAACGTTTGTGCCGACTGAATATCATCTAGTCTCATGAAATTGAGCTTTTTAATCCATAAACGCTGGTTTGAAGTGTCACTGAGAGAGAGAGAGAGAGAAAACATGCTTCTGTCCTTGTCTTTTCTCCCCTCTTTCTCTCTGTTTCATGTGTTTCATGCATTTGCAAGCATCACATTAGGCCTTATGTTTATCATAATAAAGTCAAACACAGTATTTAATGGAGGGAGTTCAGTATTTTCACTGAAGTGAATTCATAATTGCTTCTTGAAAAACATAATGATTAAAATGTTGAATGTTTCAGATGAAATCTCATTTAAAGTCTACATTTTTCTTGATTTGTTGGCATATAAGAGGACTTCAGGTTTCGAATCTTAAAATGTCAAAATTAGCGTTTATTTCACATTAATTAATGCTGTTATTTAGCATTTATTTATTGAAATAGTGAGCTTTTACTGACAGAGGGCCACAATGAGGTGAAAATGAAATTTTTGGCTAATATATTCATGCAAAAAAACTATCAACATTATAGGTGAAGCTTATAAAATAACAAAAAATCCATATCATGACCTTTTTACCGTTTTTTTTTTTTTTTTTTTTTTTTTTTTCAGCAGCTTACACATAATTCAAAACTTTGCCTCTTTTTTCAAAACTTTACACATAAATCCAAGAATTGCACACAAAATGCAAAATGCCTCACATCTGTTGCATTCAAAATATCACGAACACATCTCAAAAGCAAACATTTGCCATTCCTGTAGATTTGTGTGTGTTACATAGAGAACCGTGTGTTGTGTTTTGCAAAAAGTGTTTTATGAAATTGAAAACTGAGTCAAAGGCTGATAATCAGTGTCTGGTTTTGCAGATTTGATGTGTTCTTCTGCTGTTTGAGTGACAGCTTTCAGAAACTGTGTGACGAGGAAAGATTGTGTGTGTAAGCAGCTGAAAACACTGTAACAGCTCTATCTCTGGACTTGTGTATGAGGTCCAAATACTTGATGATAATTTCCCATTTAGAAGTGTTTAGAAGCCATCGAGAGAGTGATAAATGATAAAGCATCTCAACAGTGTGTGAGTGTGAAAGTGGAATAAAGACAGACAGAAGCAGCACAGACGGAGGTGTGTGTCATCTGTGAAAACACACACACACACACTCTCACACAAACACTCTCACACACACACACACACACACACACACACACACACTCACACTCACACTCACACTCACACACACACTCGCACACACACACACACACACACTCACACACACTCATACTCACACACACACACACACTCACACACTCACACTCACACACACTCATACTCACACACACTCACTCACACACTCGCACACACACACACACACACACACTCACTCACACTCTCTCTCACACACACACACACTCACTCACACACTCGCGCACACACACACACACACACACACACACACACACACACACTCACACACACTCACACTCTCTCTCACACACACACACACACACACACACACTCGCACACACACACACACACACACACACTCACACACACTCACACACACTCATACTCACACACACACACACACACTCACACACTCACACACTCACACACACTCATACTCACACACACTCACTCACACACTCGCACACACACACACACACACACACACTCACTCACACTCACACACACTCACACTCTCTCTCACACACACACACTCACTCACACACTCGCACACACACACACACACACACACACACACACACACACACACTCACACACACTCACACTCTCTCTCACTCACACACACACACACACACACACACACACACTCAGAATTATCTTATTTTTATCGATTAAACATCATCTCCCGTCTATATGTTCACACATCAGAGCAGTCTGACTGATGTAAATCATTAGTTTGGTGAGTGTGTGTGTGTGTGTGAGTGTGTGTGTTAGATGTATTTTATATTTTATCTAATGTTTATTTATTTATTTATTTTATGGTTGTACTTTTCTTTAATGATAATAACGCTCCTCTGAGATCCTCTGGTCAGCGTCAGCAGGATTTCACACACTGTTTCTCATCCGGACGCTCGTAAGAATCTGCTCAGGGATTCTCTAAACATGTGAACAGATGATGATAAGCGTGAAGTGATCTGTGCAGTGGAAATGTTCTCCGGTGGGACGGGTTTATACGGCTCTTTCCCTGGTGTCTCACAGCTTCAGTGTGACTCGGTCAGAGCTCGATCCGCTTTGACCAAAGCCAGCATTGTGTTGATGTTTCCCAGAGCGGTGACTAAATATCAGCTCAGAACAGCATGAAGCACATTCAGCTGGAAACTGGTCATGCAGCTGACAGCTGACCTTTAGCACGCCGTCTAATGTGTGTTCAAGCACAATCACAGGTGTTCATTATGAATATTTAACCAGCAGGAGTTTAATGCTCTCGTTTGGAGGAGATAAATGTGAAGGTAATTAGATTGTTGTTAGTGTCTGACCAGATCTCATATATGTACAATGAGAGTTAAAGGAACAGTTCAGCCAAAACTGTAAATGTGTTCATCCTCAGTTCATCTGAGATCAGGATGAGTTTGTTTCTTCGTCAGATTTGTAGATCAGTGTCTCAGCAATGGATGCTCTGCAGTGAATGGGTGCCGTCAGAATGAGAGTCTGATAAAAACATCACAATAATCCACAGCACTCCAGTCCATCAGTTAACATCTGGAGAAGACAAAAGATCAAACAAATACAGCATTAAGACGTTTTTAACTAATATATGAGTCCATAATTCATAATAACGCTTCTTACAGTGAAAAAGTGTTCTGGTCTGAATCAGGAGAGAAATCTGCACAGATGCCAAAACAGCTCTAAACTAATATGTGGCTGGATTTTGATGCACTTTTTCACTGGAGGAAGAGTTATTATGAATTATGAATTCATATTTTAGTCGAAAAATGCTGGATTTGTTTGATCTTTTGTCTTCTCCAGATGTTAACTGATGGACTGGAGTGCTGTGATGTTTTTATCAGACTCTCATTCTGACGGCACCCATTCACTGCAGAGCATCCATTGCTGAGACACTGATGCAGAGACACATTTCTACAAACCTGATGAAGAAACAAACTCATCCTGATCTTCATCGCTGGCTGAACTATTCCTCTAGTGATGCATTACTGTTTCTCGTTCCCCTGCAGAATGATGTTTTAACGGATTTGTTGTCAAAGCAGAATAAGGTCTTGTTTCCAGGTTTCTGCTGGTTAATGTGCTTATGTTGTTGTGGAGGGGATGATTAGATCTCTGGGTCATATCTGGGCTGTTTGTCTGAGTTATCGGTGCCGGCGGGCAGGTTTGTATTGGAGATGTCTCTGCTGGATCAAAGCGGATGCAATTAGGGAGCGTTTTAGAGTGTTTTCCGTCTGGTGAAACGCTGCTGTTCTCTTATGAGCTCAAAGGCTTTTCTAAAGTTCAGGAAAACAACATTTATACTGGATGCTTTGGAGGCTATCTCAACTGGATTAGATTGTTTGCTTGATTCATTCGGACGACTAAATGACTTGATTGTTGCCTCTGGACTCTCACAGCAGCTGTGTGACAGAATCAGAGCATATTCTAGTGCGCTCACGCTGGGTTTCATTTCACTAGAATGAGACGTCTGGAGTATGTTTTGCAATTTAACATGCATTTCAAAACTCAGTAAAATAAGAGTATTAAATGCAGGTTATGTCACACCCCAGGTGAAAAACAAGTGCACTTCCATAATAAACTTAAAGTGCTTTATTTTGTACTTAATATACTAAAAATGATCATCTTAAGATCATCTAAGTGTACTCAACTGTGCTATTTTGAGACACTTTGAATATGAACTAAAATGCACTTTTAACATACTATCTCTGTATTTAAACTGTATTTAGTCAGCACTTGTAGTGCACTTGAACCATCTTTCATACACTAGTACACTCAAGTGTGTACTAGATTCTAACAATGAGATATGAAATTCATATTGTGAATCTGTTTTTACACTGATTCATTCATTTGATATCTGCTCAAGCTAGCTCATAATAATTAGAGAAAAATAAAAATATTATTGTTGTTATTATGTATTAATTATTTAATATTATATACTAAAACTATATATATTATATTGTTTTTATTATTAATGTCTGTGAATTTCTAGAAGAAACTAAATAGTGACATATGTGACCCTGGAGCACAAAGGTCAATATTTTGAAAATTGAGATTTATGCATCATCTGAAAGCTGAATAAATAGCTTTCCATTGATGTATGGTTTGTTATGATAGGACAATATTTGGCTGAGATACAACTATTTGAAAATCTGGAATCTGAGGGTGCAAAAAAATCAAAATATTGAGAAAATCACCTTTAAAGTTGTTCAAATGAAGTTCTTAGCAATGCATATTATTAATCAAAAATTAAGTTTTGATATATTTACGGACTGTGTTTTATCTCTGTCTCACATCACACACACTTGATTATCATTTAATGAGCTTTTAATGCAGATTCTGTGCTCGTGAAGCGCCTCTGACCCGAACGATGCCGTCGAAGCGAGCGTGATATTAATAGGGTCTGTGATGATGCATATGTTCTCGTTAGCGTTGTGCCGTCTTCCTCACCGCGTGTTCATCTGTGTGTGTTTCAGGTGTGCATCGTGCAGAAGCGGGACACGGAGAAGATGTACGCCATGAAGTACATGAACAAGCAGCAGTGCATCGAGCGGGACGAGGTCCGGAACGTCTTTAGAGAGCTTGAGATCCTTCAGGAGATTGAACATGTGTTTTTAGTAAACCTCTGGTGACTATCCTGTGCTTCTCTCTTGTCTTCTGCATGTGCATGATCTTATTTTTTACATATGTGCAACTTCAAGGAATGGTTCACCCAAAAATGCTAGAAAAGTCCAAGATGCATAACTATTTTTATGTCTCAGCAAGGGATGCTCTGTCAAAAAAAAAAGTATTTCGAATATTCGTCGAATTTAAAATAAAAATCCACATTTGAATGCAAAAACACTGCATTTTAGATGTGCATCAGACTGCTTTATCAGTGATGCACGAGATGTGATGACGATGTAGGTGTCATTGCATTTTAATATTTTTCATAGCTTCTCCAGTTGAAGCCACTAGATGCAGCGCTGCATCAAAATACTGCAGAAAACCAGAACATCAATGCAGAGAAGATGTTGTTTACGTCAAAACTGGAACCAAGCCGTTCACACAGAACACATATTTATCATATTATGATATTATGATTATGATCATATTATGATGTCTAGACAGACATCAATCACTCTCGCACAAGAGAGACGCATGTTTAGAAAGCATGGAAAATTAATGCAAGTTCAACTTTTAAAAAACACGTCTCCGAGACTTTATGGCGTTTTTCTGCATCTCATGTTTTTAAATGAAAACGCGCTCTTTGTGTTGGTTTTCGGTCCTTTGTATTAAACTATGCATTCATACATGATGCTTGTTGTTTCTAATTGTTTAAGCAACGTAATTAGTTATATATGGTGTATAGACATTTTTTTAAACATTATGCACTTTTTTCAAAGAAAGGTGCATTATTATGGTAATATTTTGCTCGGTGCGCCCTCTTGTGGCCTTTTTTTCGCCCCTTACAGAAATTATGCCTTTTAAATTCGAATATAATTCGAATTTTGATAATATTTTAGTACAAAATTCGAATTTAGTTTTTTGACAGCCTTAAGGTCTCTGCACACTGAGTCCGAAATTTTCGTCCGAAATTTGTGCATATTGAAAAATAAATACGACCTCACGTTTAAAAATTCGGATCAGGTTCGATTTTCTGAGCTTTCGTATCCGTAGCATTCATTTTAATAGGAAAGGATGAAGAATATGAAAAAACGGAAAAACGCATGCTCAGTGTGCAATGGCCTTTACACTGCAGTGAATGGGTGCCGTCAGAATGAGAGCTGATAAAAACATCACAATAATCCACAGCACTCCAGTCCATCAGTTAACATCTGGAGATACACAAGCTTTAAAGTTTAGACTGTTTTGGACTGTTTTAAACTCAGATTTCTCTCCTGATTCAGACCAGAACACTTTTTCACTGGAGGAAGAGTTATTATGAATTATGGACTCTATGGTATTTTAGTTATAAACGTCTTAATGCTGGATTTGTTTCAGCTTTTGATGTTAACTGATGGACTGGAGTGCTGTGGATTATTGTGATGTTTTTATCAGCTCTCATTCTGACGGCACCCATTCACTGCAGAGCATCCATTGCTGAGACACTGAAGCAATGACACATTTCTACAAACTCATCTCATCACTCTCAGCACATTGTCATCTTGTGGTGAACTATTGCTTTGAGTATAGATGCAATTACTGAGAAACGCCAGAAAACTGACATCTGCTCTTTTTTGTTTCTGCATTAGTGACCTCAGGGAAAAAACTGAATGAAAAATGCACGCCTGTAAACACTGTTAAACTCTCTTAATCTGTTTAATGTGGCAGCTCAACCAGAAACGAGATCATTCCAGTAATCGCTCATATCTGATTGTCTGACGTCACAGAAACTGAGATTTGAGTCATCGGAGTATGAGTAATATATGAGTTTATCATCACTTATTCTTCCTCTTTATACGCTCAGGTCATATTTAAGGCTGTTTTTAGGCGATGAAGCGCTTCATTACTTCTCAGTATTACAGGCCTCGTTTATATGTTACCGCTGAGTTTTAATATGAAGACGTGGAGATTGATCTGATTTTTATAAGATGTCCCGTCTTTATGTTCATACATCAGAGCTGTCTGACTGATGTAAAGCATTAGTTTGGTGTGTGTGTGTGTGTGTGTGTGTGTGTGTGTGTGTGTGTGTGTGTGTGTGTGTGTGTGTGTGTGAGAGTGTGTGTGTGAGTGTGTGTGTGTGTGTGTGTGTGTGTGTGTGTGTGAGTGTGCGTGTGAGCGTGTGAGCGAGTGCGAGTGTGCGAGTGTGTGTGTGTGAGCGTGTGAGTGTGTGTGTGAGAGTGTGAGAGTGTGAGTGTGTGAGTGTGTGAGTGTGTGAGTGTGTGAGTGTGTGAGTGTGTGTGCGAGTGTGTGTGTGAGTGTGTGTGCGAGTGAGTGTGAGAGTGTGTGAGTGTGTGAGTGAGTGTGAGAGTGTGTGTGCGAGTGTGTGTGTGAGTGTGAGAGTGTGTGAGTGTGTGAGTGAGTGTGAGAGTGTGTGCGAGTGTGTGTGCGAGTGTGTGTGTGAGTGTGAGAGTGTGTGAGTGTGTGAGTGAGTGTGAGAGTGTGTGTGAGAGTGTGTGTGCAGTGTGTGTGTGTGTGTGAGTGTGAGAGTGTGTGAGTGTGTGAGTGAGTGTGAGAGTGTGTGTGCGAGTGTGTGTGTGAGTGTGAGAGTGTGTGAGTGTGTGAGTGAGTGTGAGAGTGTGTGTGCGAGTGAGTGTGTGTGAGTGTGAGAGTGTGTGAGTGTGTGAGTGAGTGTGAGAGTGTGTGTGCGAGTGAGTGTGTGTGAGTGTGAGAGTGTGTGAGTGTGTGAGTGAGTGTGAGAGTGTGTGTGTGAGTGTGTGTGCGAGTGAGTGTGAGAGTGAGTGAGTGTGAGAGTGTGTGTGAGAGTGTGTGTGCGAGTGTGTGTGCGAGTGTGTGAGTGTGCGTGCGAGTGAGTGAGTGTGTGTGTTTAATTTAGGGTGTGCTTTTTGTTGTTTGTCTGAAGTAGATTATATTACAATAATAGAGCAGCTTGTAAAATATTGATTTGAAATTTGATGCAGAATTCTCTGCAAATGGTTGATTACACCACAAATACACTCCAAAAAGTTTAGGATTTATGTATTTGAATTGCATATAAAATGCCCATCAATTTGGATTGCACTCTTTTAACATAAACTAATAAACTTAATGTGATTTATATTTGTCTGTCATGCATAAATGAAACAGGTCAGATTTCTGTAATAGTACTAATAAGCTGAATGTGTTTTAAATACACAATAAACAGGTTTATATATTTATCATCAGTAAATCCAGTTTGTTTCAGTCTTATGTGCTTTAACTATTGAATATTGCTTGTTCCACAGTTGTCATATTTTAACAATTTTCATACTTTTTAAGTAATTTCAATAAATGCATTTTGAAAATTATTATTTAAATAAAACGAAATAGATGCAAATAGTTAATAATAAACTATGACATGACTGTTTATATATGACTGACAAATATAAGATTAAGTTTATCAGTGTATGTTTATCTAAATGCATAGAAATTTTAGATTCTTATTTTTAACTTTAAGAAAAAGGTAAAAGTGAAATATATTTTGTATTTAACAAATACTTTTTAAAAATCTTTTCCTAAGATTAAACGTAAGAATTTGAGTTCTTAAAAATCATCATAAATAGCTTCTTAAAGTTAGGATAACCTCCAACTTGTCTTAAAAGCAAGATGATTATAATAATAATTATGGGTTGTTTCAAATACTATGCATTACTTTATTGTCTAATATGTTATTTAATTATTTATTAACTGTGTAATTTAAATGCATAGAATTTTTTTATGCAATTCGCTTGCAATGCAAATCTCACAGGTTCGATTCGCAGGGAATGCATGAACTGATAAAGACTAAACCTTGAATGCAATGTACTGTAAGTGGCTTTGGATAAAAGCATCTGCCAAATGCATGAATGTAAATTCAGCAGAAAGTCATCTGTGATGATGTGTGAGCGTCCGGTCCATCTGAGCATCAGAATGCTTTACTTCTCTGTAGATAATCGTTCATTCCACATCAAAGCCACATGAACCCGAAGGAGAAAACCTCTCTGAATTGCTCCTGATCGGCCGTCTTCAAAATCCAAAGCTGAACAACAAACGCAGAGAATGAAAGACCGAACACAATGCATCTCTCATGCATATTGCAGCTCTCTCTCTCTCTCTCTCTCTCTCTGTCTGTCTGTCTCTCTCTCTCTCTCTCTCTCTCTCTCTCTCTCTCTCTCTCTCTCTCTCTCTCTCTCTCTCTCTCTCTCTCTCCCACGCTGCTCCAGCATGACAGCTCTCTTTCAGTCTCCATCTGTTAAACAATGGCTCTCTTTCTGTCCGCTCACGATGGAGGCGCTTCATCAGGCCAGCATATGCACACTCCGTCTCCTCGTTTATTAATAATACCTGTCATTTAGTGCTCAATACGGGTGGAAACATCAGCGTCTGGATCCACAGCTGCGCTCCTGACAGAAACCACAAGGTGTGGAGAAATAAACTTCATCAGCGAGAGAATCAACAATCATAGCATCTGCCTGCTTTTTGTTCCTAATCACTAACCTGAGAGCATGCACGCTCCTTTCCAACACTGAATAAAAAAGAGAATTGAGACTTTTTATCATGCAATTCTAACAGTTCTGACTTTTTTCTCAGAATTGCATGATGTAAACTCATAATTGCATGTCAGAATTAGTCAGAACAAAGACTTTTATTTTTAGAATTGCGAATTTCTATCATGCAATTCTGAGAAAAAAGTCAGAACTGTTAGATGTAAACTCAAAATCGTGAGAAAAAAGTACTGAGATAAAAAATCAATTACCTTTTTTCTATTCAGTGTTGAAAACAGGCTTTTATAAGAGAGGGATAGAGATGGAGAGATAGATAGAGAGACTGCAAAAATCTTTGCATTTTTTACACTTCTTTATTAATGCATTTTTTTTACAATTCTGATTTTTTTAAAATGTAACTACATTCACACATTCTCCAAAACACAACAAACAAAAACAAACCTCAAAAACAAAAAAAAATACAAAATAATAATTAAATGTTTTTCTTCATCAACTGTTCATCAACCAAATGTGATTAAAAACCAAATATCTTTCATAAGAGGGATAGAGATGGAGAGATAGATGGAGAGACTGCAGAGAGAGAGAATTTTTTAAACATTTTTACACTTCTTTATTAATGCATTTTTTTTGCAATTCAATTTTTTTTTTATTTAACTACATTCACACATTCTCCAAAAACAAAACAAACAAAAAACAAACAAACCTCAAAAACAAAACAAGCTTTACAAAAGAATAATTAAATGTTTTTATTCATCAACTGTTCATCAACCAAATTTCATTAACAAAACCATTAAATTATTTGTGATTAGGGTTGCAAAGGGGTAAATTTCCGGAAACTTTCCAAAAATCCCGGTAAATTTCCAAAAATCCCGGAATGTTTCCAAAAAATCCCGCAATGTTTCCAAAAATCCCGGAATGTTTCCAAAAAATCCCGGAATGTTTCCAAAAAAATCCCGGAATGTTTCCAAAAAATCCCGGAATGTTTCCAAAAAAATCCCGGAATGTTTCCAAAAAATCCCGGAATGTTTCCAAAAAATCCCGGAATGTTTCCAAAAAAATCCCGGAATGTTTCCAAAAAATTCCCGGAATGTTTCCAAAAATCCCGGAATGTTTCCAAAAAATCCCGGAATGTTTCCAAAAAATCCCGGAATGTTTCCAAAAAAATCCCGGAATGTTTCAAAAAAATCCCGGAATGTTTCCAAAAAATCCCGGAATGTTTCCAAAAAAATCCCGGAATGTTTCCAAAAAATCCCGGAATGTTTCCAAAAAAATCCCGGAATGTTTCCAAAAAATCCCGGAATGTTTCCAAAAAATCACGGAATGTTTCCAAAAAAATCCCGGAATGTTTCAAAAAAATCCCGGAATGTTTCCAAAAATCCCGGAATGTTTCCAAAAAAATCCCGGAAAGTTTCCAAAATTCCCGGTAAGTTTCCAAAATTTCTGGAAAGTTTCCAACTTTTTGCAACCCTATTTGTGATTTTATAAAAAGAAAACCAATTCTTGCCGTCATTAGGGCTTTTAATGTCAGTTCAGAATCCGTGGAACATTCATCTTTTATTGTCTGTTTTCTTGTTAATCATGTTGCCAACTTTGCTTCACCATCTATAAAGTTTATCAAATAAATCGTATTCTTCTTTGCAGCAACATATTTATGATCAAATATCAAACTGACTGTGCTGAACACTTCTCCCAGTGTCCTGAGCCAGTCCTCCACGGTCTGAAATAACCTTCTTAATCTAAAACAGTGCAAAAAAAAAGATCTATTGATTTTACAAAACACACATGCTTTCACCACACTGGATCAAAACATGCTGAAGAGAGAGAGAGAGAGAGATGGAGAGAGAGAGAGCGATAGAGATAGAGAGATAGAGAGATAGAGAGAGAGAGAGAGCGATAGAGAGATAGAGAGAGAGAGAGAGCGATAGAGAGATAGAGAGCGATAGAGATGGAGAGAGAGAGAGCGATAGAGATAGAGAGATAGAGATAGAGAGAGAGAGAGAGCGATAGATTGATAGAGATAGAGAGAGCTAGAGATAGAGAGTGAGTGAGAGAGAGAGAGAGAGATGGAGAGAGAGAGAGCGATAGAGATAGAGAGATAGAGAGAGAGAGAGAGAGAGCGATAGATTGATAGAGATAGAGAGAGCTAGAGATAGAGAGTGAGTGAGAGAGAGAGAGAGAGCGATAGAGAGAGAGAGATAGAGATAGAGAGAGCGAGAGAGACAGAGATGGGTTTTTCTGAAAGTCTGTCAGTCGTGTTAGTCTGTTGTGTGTCTATAGAGTCGTTGGATTCGCTCTGATACGCTGCGTCTCCACAAAACACAAGACGTGTGCTTGGTTCCCTCCATCCTCCCTGATTGAGGACAGTCTCGTCTGTGATGGACGCTCGCAGTGTTTGCTGTGATTTGAATAGTGTTTCTCTGACAGACGCGCTCAGATCAGAAGTGAAGTGAATTTTGTTGTGTCTCCTATGAGCACAAACTAGATTTGCTGTAGCTTCCTGGAAGTGCATAGAAACAGGACTACATCTCTCTCTCTCTGTGTGTGTGTGTGTGTGTGTGTGTGTGTGTGTGTGTGTGTGTGTGTGCGTGCGTTTTTGTGACAAATGAGGGCATAAATGTGTATAATGACACAGGTATGACAGGTATTACAAGGAGAAGGTGACTTTTCAGGACATTTCTCCATGTCCCCACTTTTCAAACGCTTATAAATCATACAGAGTGAGTTTTTTGGGGGAAAATAGAAATGCATTGTGAGAGAGTGTGAGTGTGTGTGTGTGAGTGTGTGAGTGAGTGTGTGTGTGTGTGTGTGAGTGTTGCCTGTTTGTGAATCATGGCAATTTCTTTAGAAAATATAACAAAAAACAATCAAAATGGGCTTTATACAAGAGCAATAGATGTTCTGTCCTTTGTCTATGTGTGTGTGTGTGTGTGTGTGTGTGTGTGTGTGTGTGTGTGTGTGTGTGGGTTTGAAGTTCTTGAAGGACAGTAGCGCTTTGTCAAACACTGAAGTATGTGAAGCAGGGAAGGACAGTTTGACATTGACAACTTCATCTCAACACACAGTGCATATATAATGATTGTTTTGAAGCAGAGAGGATTTTCTCTTTTCTCTCAGAAGCAGCTTTCATGTGTCTCTCCTGAAAACACTGAGCTTTGAAGAGTCTCTGTAAGTCAGAGGAGCTTCTGCTGCAGGCTGGGAAATAAAGAGGGCTTCCTCCTCCTCACAGCAACACAGAGTCTCTTTAAGCCTTTAAAATGTCACGTCTGCAGAAAGTTGTAATTACTGTATCCATTTACCCGCTCTGAGTCATGAAGCAGCGGGAGAACACACACACACAGACACAGACACAGACACAGACACAGACACAGACACACACACACTCACACACACACACACACACACACACACACAGACACAGACAAACACACACACACACACACTCACACACTCACTCACTGACACACACACACACACACACACACACTCACTGACACACACACACACACACACACACTTCACTGAAACACACACACTCACTCACTGACACACACACACACACACACACACACTCACTGACACACACACACTCACACACACACACACACACTCTCACACACACACACACACACACACACACACACACACCGTCTGTAAAACACAATGAACACAGTCCTGAGTGAACGAACATCACATCAACACTCATCTGACTGATGAATCACACCAGATCTCAGTTATGACTCGATATCAAATCCTCAAATAGTCTGAGCTGCTGTCTTTATTTCAATTTCAATTTAAAGTACTTTATTGGAATAATCTGTTTTAGTTAGTTAATAAGTTATTTTAGTATCATTGAGATACTATTATATATTTTTTATTAATAATTTTTATATTTTTAGTTTTCATTTAAATTTTACTTAATATTTTAGTATTTTTTTATTTGTGTTTTTGTCACTTTTATTAGTTATTTTTATTTGTCTATGTAGTTTTTATACATTTTTATTTCCGTACATAAAATATTATTATTAGTTATTTTAGTACATAAAAAAGAGAAATGTTGACAACTAAATGAAACAAGTATGTTTTTTTGTTTTGTTTTGTTTCTGAGTAAAATGCTTATTTTTTTATTCTTAATATTTTTAATTTAGCTGTTTTTGTCACTTTTATTAGTTTTTTAAATATGTCTAAATAGTTTATTTATTTTATTTCATTATTTAGTTTTAGTTATTTTAGTAAATCAAGATAAATGAAAATGAGAAATGTTGGCAATATTATATTATATTGAAGGCAGTCTGCCAAAACCACAGCTTGTGGAATGTGACACTCTATGATGTAATAGTGTGGATAAGCGCTGCCTCCGCAGAAAAAGATGCTCAGAAAAAGAACACCTCGACATCACTGCCTGTTTAGCTCCGCCCATCGATCCTACAGCGCTGCCTGTTTAGCCCCGCCCACCGATCCTACATCGCTGCCTGTTTAGCCCCGCCCACCGATCCTACAGCGCTGCCTGTTTAGCTCCGCCCACCGATCCTACAGCGCTGCCTGTTTAGCCCCGCCCATCGATCCTACAGCGCTGCCTGTTTAGCTCCGCCCACCGATCCTACAGCGCTGCCTGTTTAGCCCCGCCCACCGATCCTACAGCGCTGCCTGTTTAGCCCCGCCCATCGATCCTACAGCGCTGCCTGTTTAGCCCCGCCCACCGATCCAACAGCGCTGCCTGTTTAGCTCCGCACACCGATCCTACAGCGCTGCCTGTTTAGCTCCGCACACCGATCCTACAGCGCTACCTGTTGAGCCCCGCCCACCGATCCGACAGCGCTGCCTGTTTAGCCCCGCTCACCGATCCGACAGCGCTGCCTGTTTAGCCCCGCCCACCGATCCTACAGCGCTGCCTGTTTAGCCCCTCCCACCGATCCTACAGCGCTGCCTGTTTAGCCCCTCCCACCGATCCTACAGCGCTGCCTGTTTAGCCCCGCCCACCGATCCTACAGCGCTGCCTGTTGAGCCCCGCCCACCGATCCTACATCGCTGCCCGTTTAGCTCCGCGCACCGATCCTACAGCGCTGCCTGTTTAGCCCCTCCCACCGATCCTACAGCGCTGCCTGTTTAGCCCCTCCCACCGATCCTACAGCGCTGCCTGTTTAGCCCCGCCCACCGATCCTACAGCGCTGCCTGTTTAGCCCCTCCCACCGATCCTACAGCGCTGCCTGTTTAGCCCCTCCCACCGATCCTACAGCGCTGCCTGTTTAGCCCCGCCCACCGATCCTACAGCGCTGCCTGTTGAGCCCCGCCCACCGATCCTACAGCGCTGCCTGTTTAGCCCCTCCCACCGATCCTACAGCGCTGCCTGTTTAGCCCCGCCCACCGATCCTACAGCGCTGCCTGTTTAGCCCCTCCCACCGATCCTACAGCGCTGCCTGTTTAGCCCCTCCCACCGATCCTACAGCGCTGCCTGTTTAGCCCCGCCCACCGATCCTACAGCGCTGCCTGTTTAGCCCCTCCCACCGATCCTACAGCGCTGCCTGTTTAGCCCCTCCCACCGATCCTACATCGCTGCCTGTTTAGCCCCGCCCACCGATCCTACAGCGCTGCCTGTTGAGCCCCGCCCACCGATCCTACAGCGCTGCCTGTTTAGCTCCGCCACACCTATTCAAACAGAGCGTTCTGATGAGGGGTCAAAGACAGGACAGAAAATAGCCTATTACTTCTAAATTATGATGTTTTTATGTAAAAAGCTTGATAACATTATAAGTGGACCTCAGAGAACAGTACAAAATAAAAAATAATGGCAGTTCATGACCCCTTGTATATGTGTACATGGGTGTCTTTGGTTTAGATCAAGGTATAGTTGGTTTCATCTGGAAAATTAATTTTTCTGAAATTGAGTAACTTTCTTGTGCATTTGATCCATCTTTATATTATATCTATATTAGGGAAACATCTAAGATGAAGTTGAAACTCCAGTGAGCTGACGGTTTTTTTTTTCATTCTCTCATGATTTACTCTCCATAATGTCATCTTTCTTCTATGAGAAATATTTAGAAGAACTTTGGGAAACAAACAACATTGGACTCCATTGACTTTCACTGTGGACAAAGGCATTTTTCAAAATATCTTCTTTTGTGTTGCAGTTTCGGGTGAATTACTCCTTCCTTGAGAGAGAGCTTCAGTTCAGGTTTTGCTAAAGACGTTCGACTCCTTATTTTCTCCTCGATCTCTTCCGTCCAGCGTGTCTGTGGTAGAGAACTTTCCTCAACTTCTCATCTCAGGAAACTTGTGAAGTTCATTCGGGACGTTCCTTATGAAGGCACCTTGTGAAATAAGGCCAGCGGAGAGGCGTTAGCTGCGGGACATTCAGGAGAAATACTCTGAGGAACCGAGTGTGTGTGTGTGTTAGAGTGTGTGTGTGTGTGAGTGTGAGTGTGTGTGTGTGTGTGTGTGTGTGTGTGTGTGTGTGTGTGTGTGTGTGTGTGTGTGTCGCCTCGAGTCGCTCGTGAAGCACAGACAAGCGCTTCGTTCTATCTGGGACACTGCGAATTTTTTGACGAAATGTTGTACTCCTTCTGTTTTCCTCTGCATGTGTTCCTCTCTCTCTCTCTCTGCATCCCTCGTCTCATTTGTCATCATGGCCTGATTATTTCAGCCTCTCGGACTCTTTCCAGTCTGCTAACCTTCCTCCTCGCGCTCCTGCTGTGGTGTGGGAGCAAATAAAGGCCGTCGCTCCCCTCGGTCCCGGCTCAGAACGCCTCCTGTTCTCTTACTGACTTGCTGCAGTTTTAACCCACTTTTTCACAATATTCACTGCTTTTTCCTGTATTTTAAGTCAAATAATGCAGCCTTGATGAGCAGAAGAAACCTCTTTAAAAATATTAAAAATATTACCGATCCCTAACTTTTAAATGGCAGTGTAGATGAGTGTGTTTCTTCATCAGAAATGTGTCTCTGCATCAGTGTCTCAGCAATGGATGCTCTGCAGTGAATGGGTGCCGTCAGAATGAGAGCTGATAAAAACATCACAATAATCCACAGCACTCCAGTCCATCAGTTAACATCTGGAGAAGACAAAAGATCAAACAAATCCAGCATTAAGACGTTTTTAACTAATATACATACAGTCCATAATTCATAATAACGCTTCTTACAGTGAAAAGTGTTCTGGTCTGAATCAGGAGCGAAATCTGCACAGATGCTAAAACAGCTCTAAACTAATATGTGGCTGGATTTTGATGCGAGAGACGACAGCAGATGCACTTTATCACTGGAGGAAGAGTTATTATGGATTATGGATTGTGTTTTAGTTAAAAACGTCTTAATGCTGGATTTGTTTCTTACAAATATGCAGCTTTTGGCTTCTCAAGACGTTAATTGATGGGGGATGGATTTGACCATTTAGATTGTAATGTATTCCAAAATATAATATTGTAAACTTTGGTTTTCATGTGGTTTCTGCTCTTCACAAAACTGATCTGATTGCTAAAAAAAAAAAAAAAAATCTGAGTTTTGTCTAATCAGAGCCCTACACTCAAAAAAATAAATAAACAGTGTTCTGTGTTAATATGAAGGAATTTTCTCACAGGTGTTTCACTCATATTTTGATGTGTGCATTGCATTGTGTTTTGTTTCAGGAAAGCTAAAGGAAATGTCTGTAAATGTAGGAACAGATCCTGGCAGTACATTTACATTTATGCATTTAGCAGACGCTTTTATCCAAAGCGACTTACATTGCTTTCAAGTTACAGTTTTACATTTGACCAGCTCTTCCAGCAGTACCTCCTCTGTTTTGCATTTTTTGCTTACAGTGTAAAAAAACTCCCTCTTCTGTGTGTTTGTGTTCGTTCCATCTTGGAAAAATGTCTTAATTCACACAAGAATGATCATCCTGTCATCATTTACTCCTCTCATGCCTTCTTTAGCAACACAAAAGAAGATATGTTGAGAAATGTCTGGGGTTTTTATCTTAATTTTGTTTCCAGCATTCTTCGAAATATCTTCTTTTCCTGAAGTCACAGGTTTTGACTGATTTGAGGATGAATAAAAGGTGATTTGTGTGTGAAGCGCTCTCTTTACTCGGACTGATCTGCGGGTCTCAGACGCTAAAGATCTGAGTTTGAGAGCGGCTCCTGACACCCTCGTCTCTCCGCTGACCCCGTGATCTTTAATATGAGCCGTCTGACTGAGTGTGATGCTGTCTTTGTCAGAGTGAATGGAGAGCGGACAGATCTATAATAGATGTGGTGATGATTGGCTCTCAGACCTGCAGCCTCTTACAGACGGGAAATGAGCTCTGAAGTGCTCTGATAGAGTCACACACACACTCACACACACACACACACACACACACACACACACACACACACACACACACACACTCACTCTCTCACACACACACACACACACACTCACACACACACACACACACACTCTCTCTCTCACACTCACTCTCTCTCACACACACACACACACACACACACACACACACACTCACACACACTCACACACACACACCACTCAGAGAGTCCTCACAGCATCTCATGAGAATATAATGAGAACGAGGGACTCACAAATATTCAGTGTGAAATGGAAACTTCATTCCTGTGATCATTTCGTGATTCTTCACCGGTGTTATTTTAGCATCACTGACATACTATTATAGTTCCAATTTTTATTAATATTTTGAATTTTTCCCTGCAGCACAAAAGCAGTCATAAGTAACACAGGTATATTTGTAGCAATAGACAACAATACATTGTATGGGTCAAAATTATACATTTTTCTTTTATGCCAAAAATCATTAGGATATTAAGATCATGTTCCATGAAGATATTTTGTACTGTAAATATATCAAAACTTAATTTTTGATTAGTAATATGCATTGCTAAGAACTTCATTTGAACAACTTTAAAGGTGATTTTCTCAATATTTAGATTTTTTTGCACCCTCAGATTCCAGATTTACAAATATTGTCCTATCATAACAAACCATACATCAATGGAAAGATTATTTATTCAGCTTTCAGATGATGCATAAATCTCAATTTCAAAAAATTGACCCTTATGACTGGTTTTGTGGTCCGGGGTCACATATTTGGAATTATATTTTGCATTCATATTTTTATTAATATTTAGAATTATTAATAATTTTAGTTAAATTTTTAGCAATTTTGTTGTGTTTTTGTCATTTTTATTAGTTTTGTTTTAAATATGCCTATATCGCTTTCATTAATTTTTATTTTAAGCTAAATAAATTAAATGAAAATGTTGCCTTGGCAACTAGCTGAAATAAGCATAGTTCTTGTAAATATTTTATTTCTGAATAAAATATAAAAAAAAGTTATTAATATTTCAAATGTGATTAAAGTTTTACTAATGTTATTTTTATAATTCTTAATGTTTTAAAAATATGTCTATATAGTTTTTATTAATTTCTATTGCCATTTTAGTTATTTTAATACATCAAGTTAAACTACATAAAAATGAGAAATGCTGAAGTATATGTTTACATTTTATTTTCTGAATAAAATATTTAATTTTTTTAATTCTATATTACATTTAGTTAAAGTTTTAGTAATGTTTAATTTTTTTTATATCTGTATAGTTTTTATTAATTTTTATTTCAGTTTTATTTTATGTTAAACTAAATGAAAATGAGAAATGTTGCCTTGCCAAGTAGCTGATATAAAATATGTATTTTTTTTACATTGTATTTTATTTCTAATTAAAATAATAAAAAAAATAACATTTTTAATTATTTTATTTTTAATGAAAGTTTTATAATTTTTTTATTTATTTTTTTTTATAATTTTTTTTTTTTTATTATAATTTTTTTATGTTTTATGTTATGTTTAAACAGAAAATGAGAAATGTTTCCTTGGCAATTAGCTTTAAGTTTTGAATTTTTTATTAAATTTTTTTATGGTTTTAGTTTTAGTTACATAATAAACCTGCGCCTCCCTGACTTTGGATTTCAGGAGATTAGATGACAGAAGTCTCTGTGTGTGTGTTGAGCAATAGTTCGTTAGCTGCGTCGCGTCTGCATACAGATGATTGACAGCTGATGTAGACTGCGTCGACACTTTAATTAAAATGTCCAAATCAGATCATCTCAACACCTTTAATTACCAAACCTCAATCTGTGAAAGACAATAGAAGAGCTTCTGATGGTGTCGTCTATAGATCTTATAACCCACCCCAGCTCATCAGGAGACGGATTTGCATGTTAAATGAGAGCTGTGTGATGTCACTTCCTCTGACCCTGTGCTCCAGGTACTCGTTCCAGGACGAGGAGGACATGTTCATGGTGGTGGATCTGCTGTTAGGAGGAGATCTGCGCTATCATCTGCAGCAGAACGTGCAGTTCACCGAGGACGCTGTGAAGCTCTACCTGTGTGAGATGACGCTGGCGCTCGACTACCTGCAGAGCCAGCACATCATACACAGGTGTGTGTTCCCTCGCTTTAACTCTATAATCCATCACCAGCCTCCAGTGATTTACCTGTTTACCACAATAACACACACAGAGCAACAGTGTCGCATTACAAGTTACGCAATCAGATTACTTTTTTAAGTAACTAGTAATGCATTACCTTTTAATTTAGAAGGAAATATCTGTTACTTTTTCAAATAAGTAACAGTTACTTTGTATCTGATGTATTGAGTGACAGCTCTGGTGTTGCCATGGTGACAGAAATCAGAGCATTGTGTGTGAAAATGATCTTACTGTAGTTCTAGACTAAATATCATCATGATCTTACTGTAGTTCTAGACTAAATATCAACACGATCTTACTGTAGTTCTAGACTAAATATCAACACGATCTTACTGTAGTTCTAGACTAAATATCAACACGATCTTACTGTAGTTCTAGACTAAATATCAACACGATCTTACTGTAGTTCTAGACTAAATATCAACACGATCTTACTGTAGTTCTAGACTAAATATCAACACGATCTTACTGTAGTTCTAGACTAAATATCATCATGATCTTACTGTAGCTCTAGACTAAATATCAACACGGTCTTGCTGTAGTTCTAGACTAAATATCAACACGATCTTACTGTAGTTCTAGACTAAATATCAACACGATCTTACTGTAGTTCTAGACTAAATATCAACACGATCTTACTGTAGTTCTAGACTAAATATCAACACGATCTTACTGTAGTTCTAGACTAAATATCAACACGATCTTACTGTAGTTCTAGACTAAATATCATCATGATCTTACTGTAGTTCTAGACTAAATATCATCATGATCTTACTGTAGTTCTAGACTAAATATCATCACGATCTTACTGTAGTTCTAGACTAAATATCATCACGATCTTACTGTAGTTCTAGACTAAATATCATCATGATCTTACTGTAGTTCTAGACTAAATATCAACACGATCTTACTGTAGTTCTAGACTAAATATCATCATGATCTTACTGTAGTTCTAGACTAAATATCAACACGATCTTACTGTAGTTCTAGACTAAATATCATCACGATCTTACTGTAGTTCTAGACTAAATATCATCATGATCTTACTGTAGTTCGAGACTAAATATCATCATGATCTTACTGTAGTTCTAGACTAAATATCAACACGATCTTACTGTAGTTCTAGACTAAATATCATCATGATCTTACTGTAGTTCTAGACTAAATATCAACACGATCTTACTGTAGTTCTAGACTAAATATCATCATGATCTTACTGTAGTTCTAGACTAAATATCAACACGATCTTACTGTAGTTCTAGACTAAATATCATCATGATCTTACTGTAGTTCTAGACTAAATATCAACACGATCTTACTGTAGTTCTAGACTAAATATCATCACGATCT
Organism: Aspiorhynchus laticeps; assembly: GCA_023376895.1. NCBI lineage: Eukaryota > Metazoa > Chordata > Actinopteri > Cypriniformes > Cyprinidae > Aspiorhynchus > Aspiorhynchus laticeps. The sequence goes on along the minus strand of CM041801.1, from coordinate 1,962,938 downwards.
TACTGTAGTTCTAGACTAAATATCATCATGATCTTACTGTAGTTCGAGACTAAATATCAACACGACCTTACTGTAGTTCTAGACTAAATATCAACACGATCTTACTGTAGTTCTAGACTAAATATCAACACGACCTTACTGTAGTTCTAGACTAAATATCATCATGATCTTACTGTAGTTCTAGACTAAATATCATCATGATCTTACTGTAGTTCTAGACTAAATATCATCATGATCTTACTGTAATTCTAGACTAAATATCAACACGATCTTACTGTAGTTCTAGACTAAATATCAACATGATCTTACTGTAGTTCTAGACTAAATATCAACACGATCGTACTGTAGTTCTAGACTAAATATCAACACGATCTTACTGTAGTTCTAGACTAAATATCAACACGATCTTACTGTAGTTCTAGACTAAATATCATCATGATCTTACTGTAGTTCTAGACTAAATATCAACACGATCTTACTGTAGTTCTAGACTAAATATCATCACGATCTTACTGTAGTTCTAGACTAAATATCATCATGATCTTACTGTAGTTCTAGACTAAATATCATCATGATCTTACTGTAGTTCTAGACTAAATATCAACATGATCTTACTGTAGTTCTAGACTAAATATCATCATGATCTTACTGTAGTTCTAGACTAAATATCATCATGATCTTACTGTAGTTCTAGACTAAATATCAACACGATCGTACTGTAGTTCTAGACTAAATATCAACACGATCTTACTGTAGTTCTAGACTAAATATCAACACGATCTTACTGTAGTTCTAGACTAAATATCATCAGGATCTTACTGTAGTTCTAGACTAAATATCAACACGATCTCTAGACTAAATATCATCATGATCTTACTGTAGTTCTAGACTAAATATCATCACGATCTTACTGTAGTTCTAGACTAAATATCATCATGATCTTACTGTAGTTCTAGACTAAATATCAACATGATCTTACTGTAGTTCTAGACTAAATATCAACACGATCTTACTGTAGTTCTAGACTAAATATCAACACGATCTTACTGTAGTTCTAGACTAAATATCATCACGATCTTACTGTAGTTCTAGACTAAATATCAACACGATCTTACTGTAGTTCTAGACTAAATATCATCACGATCTTACTGTAGTTCTAGACTAAATATCAACATGATCTTACTGTAGTTCGAGACTAAATATCATCACGATCTTACTGTAGTTCTAGACTAAATATCAACACGATCTCACTGTAGTTCTAGACTAAATATCAACACGATCTTACTGTAGTTCTAGACTAAATATCAACACGATCTCACTGTAGTTCTAGACTAAATATCAACACGATCTTACTGTAGTTCTAGACTAAATATCAACACGATCTTACTGTAGTTCTAGACTAAATATCAACATGATCTTACTGTAGTTCGAGACTAAATATCATCATGATCTTACTGTAGTTCTAGACTAAATATCAACACGATCTTACTGTAGTTCTAGACTAAATATCAACATGATCTTACTGTAGTTCTAGACTAAATATCAACACGATCTTACTGTAGTTCTAGACTAAATATCATGATCTTACTGTAGTTCTAGACTAAATATCAACACTATCTTACTGTAGTTCTAGACTAAATATCAACACGATCTTACTGTAGTTCTAGACTAAATATCAACACGACCTTACTGTAGTTCTAGACTAAATATCAACACGGTCTTGCTGTAGTTCTAGACTAAATATCAACACGATCTTGCTGTAGTTCTAGACTAAATATCAACACGATCTTACTGTAGTTCTAGACTAAATATCAACACGTTCTTACTGTAGTTCTAGACTAAATATCATCATGTATTTACTCATCTCACCTGCACAAAAACACATTCAGTGTTCCTCAAAATCAATAAAAACAGACTCAGAATATTATACAAACCTGCAATAACTAAATATGTTAAATATAAGATATAATTTATGTATTTAATCCCATTTTTTTAACTGATGTCTTTGTTACTGACCTTCGATGATCATTATTATTATTATTTAATATCTCTATAGTTTTTATTCATTTTATTTCAGTTTTAGTTTTAGTTATGTTAGTTCAATGTAAACTAAATAAAAATGAGAAATGTTACATTGGAAACTAGTTGAAATAAAATAAGTAGAGTAAGTAAATTTTAAGTACAATTAAAGTACATTTCAGTCAACATTTATTTTATTTCAAGTAACTTAAATGTTTTTTAAAAAAAATGATTTTAGTTCTTTCGTCATTTTCTTTACATTTTATACATGACTATTTATATTTAATTTCTATTTTGCTTTTATTTTATACCGGCAGATGAAGAAATGAGCTCAGTGTGACTGAAATTCACTGTACTGACATCCTCAATGGTGAAATGATTATTAGTTGGTAGCTCTTTATAATTCACTCTATATTAAAACAATAGAAGTCTATGATGTGTGCTCATTTAGAAAGCTCTGTGTGTGTGTGTGTGTTTGTGTGTGTGAGAGTTTGTGAGTGTGTGTGTGTGAGTTTGTGTGTTTGTGTGTGTGTGTGTGTGTGTGTGTGTGTGTGTGCATACTGTCTGCTCGCAGGGATTTGTTGTGTAATTGCATGTTTAGTTCTGCGGGGCTCCTCAGGGAGACGAGGATCCTGTTCCAAATAAAATGTGTGCTTGTCTTGTTTTGGGTCCCGTCACAAACGCTTTAGAACAGAACTGACAGTGAACGCAATGGACTGAATCTCTCTCTGGCTTTGATAGTGAGTGTGTGTGTGTGTGTGTGTGTGAGAGAGTGTGAGTGTGTGTGTGTGTGTGTGTGTGTGTGTGTGTGTGTGTGTGTGTATTAGTCAGTCACATTGTTGTCTCTGCGGTGGATTTCGCTGTATGTTTCTGAAGGAGTGTTTCCTGTCTATAGTATTATTTAGTTGCGCTAAGTTAGGCAGAAGTGTTTCCTAGCAACAGTGTGTCCTGTCATGCTGCCACCGAGGTAAAATTAGTCAGAGTGGAGGATTCCTGAAATCAGGAGGGTGAGCGGAGCATCTGGAAACATCCGACAGATCCTGCTCTGTTATAGGCTGATAGTTCAGAGCTCATGCTGCAGGGAGACTGGTGTTTCTGCTCCAGACGTATGTGGTTCCTCAAATCGTGTCTGTAGGGGTGCCGTTGGTTTGCTTAAGATGGATGGATGAACCCTTTTGACGAACCAACTAGCAGCCATCCATAATACCCTAGAAACACCCTAGCAATGACCCAGAATACCCTAGCAATCCCATAGCAACACATTAAAAACATAACCTGCCTAGAAACCATCGGAACACCCTAGAAACACCCTAGCAATGACCCAGAATACCCTAGCAGTCCCATAGCAACACATTAAAATCATAACCTGCCTAGAAACTACCATAACACCCTAGAAACACCCTAGCAATGACCCAGAATACCCTAGCAATCCCATAGCAACACACTAAAAACAGAACCTGCCTAGAAACCATCGGAAAACACCATAGAAACACCCTAGCAATGACCCAGAATACCCTAGCAGTCCCATAGCAACACATTAAAAACATAACCTGCCTAGAAACCATCGGAACACCATAGAAACACCCTAGCAATGACCCAGAATACCCTAGCAGTCCCATAGCAACACATTAAAACAGAACCTGCCTAGAAACCATCGGAACACCCTAGCAATGACCCAGAATAACCTAGCAATCCCATAGCAACACACTAAAAACATAACCTGGCTAGAAACCATCGGAACACCATAGTGACACCCTAGCAATGACCCAGAATACCCTAGCAATCCCATAGCAACACAATAAAAACATAACCTGCCTAGAAAACATCAGAACACCATAGAAACACCCTAGAAACAACCCAGAATACCCTAGCAGTCCCATAGCAACACATTAAAAACAGAAACTGCCTAAAAACCATCGGAACACCCTAAAAACACCCTAGCAACGACCCAGAATAACCTAGCAATCCCATACCAACAGACAAAAACCAGTCAGAACAGCATAGAAACACCCTAGCAACACCCTGGTAACACTCTAAAAACATTTCAAGCACATGAGCAACTGCACAGCAACACCCTGCAAACGACCCAGAAAACCATACAGTAGCAACAGCCTAGCAACCCCCCCCCCCCCCAGAACACAATAGAAACACCCTAGCAACACTCTATAACATTTTAAACACATGAGCAACTGCACCCTAGAAATGACCCAAAACATCATAGCATCAGCCTAGCAACAATAGAATACCCTAGCAACACTTTAATATAATTTCAAATGAGCAACTGCACAGCAGCACCCTAGCAATTAGCCAGAACACCATAGTAACAGCCTAGCAACTGAAATCCCTAGAAACACCTTAGCAACACACTTTAAAAAAACATTTCAAACACATGAGCAGCTGCACGGCAACACCCTGCTAGTGGCCTAGCAACCACCAAAACAGCCTAGAAACACTTTAGTGACACATTTCTAACACATTAGCAATTGCACCCTAGCAGTTACACAGAACACGATGGCGATGACCCAGCAACCAAAAGAACAACCTAGAAACACCCTAGCAACACTCTAAAAACATTTCAAACACATGAGCAGCTGCACAACAATTCCTTAGTAACCACATAGCAACCTGCTAAAACATTTAGAATACCTTAACAACAGCACAGCAACCAGAATTGCCTAGAAACACCATAACAACACTCCAAAACATTTTTAAACACATAACCAGCTACACAGCAACAACTTAGCAATTACACAGCACACCATAGCAACAGCCTAGCAACCACCAAAACAGCACAGGAACACCCTAGCAACATTTCAAACACAGCAATTGCACAGCAACTCACAATTTCATAGCACTCCACTCAAAACCACTTGGAACACCTTAACAACCACATATAGCAACCTGATAAAAAAAACACCTAGAACACCTTAGCAACAGCATAGCAACACCCAGGCAACCTGGCATTGATGCACTGCACTCACGATTGTTTCAGAGAGATTCAAATCAGCTATAAATGTGTCTGAAAGTGTCTCTGTGATGGTGGAGATTCCTCTTTAAAGGAATAGTTCACCCAAAAATGGAAATTATCCCATGATTTACACCATTATAGGTGGATATGCCTTTCTTCTTTCAGATGAACAGAGAGTTATATTACATGATATCCAGGCTCTTCCCAGCTTTGTAATAGCAGTGAATGGAGTTTCTGAAGCTCCAAAAAGCGCATCCATCCATCATAAAAGTAATCCATACGACTGCCTTTTGAAGCCAAGCCTGGGTTTTGTAAGAAAAATATCCATATTCAAAACTTTATAAACTATTATCACTGGCTTCTGACAACTGCCGTACGAAAGTCAAGTTATGACGTATAACTCGACGTATATAAAGGCGTAGTGGAATCTAAGGTGAGAACTGATGAACATGGAAGTGCATTTTAAGGGATTAGTTCACTTCCTAAAAATAAAAATATCCTGATAATTTACTCACCCCCATGTCATCTAAAATGTCCATGTCTTTCTTTCTTCAGTCGAAAAGAAATTAAGGTTTATGAGGGAAACATTCCAGGATTTCTCTCCATATAGTGGACTTCAATGGGGATCAACGGGTTGAAGGTCCAAATTGAGTTTCAGTGCAGCTTCAAAGAGCTCTACATGATCCCAGCCGAGGAATAAGGGTCTTATGTAACAAAACCATCTGCCATTTTAAAAAAAAATAACAACAAATTATATACATTTTAACCACAAATGCTTATCTTGCACCAGCTCGAGCTCACGCGTTACGTAATCACGTTGGAAAGGTCGTAGGCAGAAGTAATACTTAACTCCATCTGATTTTCTCCTCCAACTTCAAAATCGTCCGATATCTTTGTTTTTCCTTCTTTTGTAAAGGTCGTTTGATTTAGTCTTGGTAAACACTGGGTCAGTACTTCCACCTATGTCACACGTGATGCAAAGTCGTGGACGCGCATCACAGAGCTGGTGCAAGACCAGCATTTGTGGTTAAAAAGTATATAAATGTTTTATTTTTTTAGAAAATGAGCGATCGTTTGGCTAAATAAGACCCTTACACTGCAAAAAAATGCTTTTCTTAGATTTTTTTGTCTTGTTTCCAGCCAAAATATATATATAAAAAAAAAAAAAAATCAAGAAGGATTTTCTAGACAAGTAAAAATAATTGTCTTGTTTTCAGAAAAAACAAGTCAAAATTAAGTGAGTTTTTGCTTGAAACAAGCAAAATAATCTGCCAATGGAGTAAGAAAAATAATCTTATGTCAAACAGAAAACAAGATTATTTTTACTTGTCTAGAAAATCCTTCTTGATTTAAGAACTTTTTAATATTTTGGCTGGAAACAAGACAAAAAATCTATGTAAGAAAAGCATTTTTTGCAGTGTATTCCTCGGCTGGGATCATGTAGAGCTCTTTTAAGATGCACTGAAACTGCAATTTGGACCCATTGAAGTCCACTATATGGAGAAAAATCCTGGAATGTTTTCCTCAAAAACCTTAATTTCTTTGCGACTGAAGAAAGAAAGACATGAACATCTTGGATGACACGGGGGTGAGTAAATTATCCGGAAATTTTTATTCTGGAAGTGAACTAATCCTTTAAAGGGGTCATCAGATGCCATTTTCCACAAGTTGATATGATTCTTTAGGGTCTTAATGAAAAGTCTATAACATACTTTGGTTACAATTTCTCAATGGTAGTGTAAAAAACACCTTTTTTACCCTGTCAAAATCAGCTGTTTTCAGCAAGCTGTTTTTTAGACCATGTTGCTTTAAATGCTAATGAGCTCTGCTGACTCCGCCCCTCTCTTCCATGGAGTGATGAGCAGACTGTAAACTTCAGCAGCGAAACTGGCTAACTAGCACGTTATTAGGAAAGGTGATTTGCAAAGATTCATAAAAAACCCTTATACTCACTTCTTCTGTAGATGAAGCTGGATCACGAATGATTCGCGAAAAGATAGACGCATTTCGGTAGATCGGCGCATTCCCTTCAAAGTGAACGTAACGTTAATCCTCTGCGTCTTCAGCGGCTCAGATGTCGGGAGTAAATGACGACTGCTATATTCATTATTACATCCAACAACAAAACACCTCAATCGCTTAATCTGAGACATCTTGTCTTCCCTGCACCGGAGGCGGAGCTCTCAGCTCACTCAGGGGGGCGGGGCTAAGGTAAGACAGCCTTGTCAATCAACTATCGTGGGAGGGGCCTGTGCAGAACTACATCATTCTGACAGCCTGATTTGAGAAAGGGGATTTTAAAATAGGGATTTTAAAAAAAACACTGGGTGGATTTTTATCATTATAGGATGGATGTGTACACACACACTTCCAACACACATTTATGTTCAAAAGTGAATTTTGCATCCGATGACCCCTTTAAAATACGGATACATATGCAAATCTACAATATAGCCAAAACAACTCGCTTCTGTTCACAACTCACTCCAAAAAGAGGCATCAGTTCTCACCTTAGTTTTCGCTGTCATATGCCATCATACGTCATAACTCGACGCTCTCGTGAACTCCCATATGGGATATGCCAGAAGCCAGTGATAATATTTTATAGATATGTATGTGTTTCTTACAAAATCCCATCACTTGGCTTCAGAAGGCATTCATTAACCCACTGGAGTCGTATGGATTACTTTGATGATGGATGGATGCACTTTTTGGAGCTTCAACAAATTGGCCACCATTCACTGCCATGACAAGGACCGGAAGAGCGAGGATATTATGTAATATAACTCTGATTGTGTTTGTCTGGAAGAAGAAAGGCATTTACTGTACACATACGATGGCTTGAGTGTGAGTAAATGATGGGATCGCTTTTGGGTGAACTATTCCTTTAAGGATGCAGTAGATTGTTTTGAAGAATGTGATGCGTTGCAATGTGTGTGTGTGTGTGTGTGTGTGTGTGTATATCTGTGTGTGTGTGTGTGTGTGTGTATCTCTGTGTGTGTATGTGTCACATCTCTGTGTGAATTAATCCCATCATGCTCTCTGGCATCTTCATGACAGCAGGGGAATGGCTCTCTGTTAATTAGCTGTGAGGGAATCAGAATGCGGCTTTAGCTGGACGCCACTTTATTCTTAAATAGATAGTGTGTGTGTGTGTGTGTGTGTGTGATGTAATTAGTGAGTGTGTTGAAAGTGTGACGGCCCCCTGAGAACTGAACATTCACACAAAAGAAGGCCGCTGAAGCTTTCAAAGCACGGCTGCAGATGCATGACGTGTAAATAAAGTCCAGGTGTTGACGTCATGTGAACTGATGATGTCTTGATCTCTCCACGCAGGGACATCAAACCAGACAACATCCTCCTGGACGAGCAAGGTGAGATGTGTGTGTGTGTGTGAAGCTCTCAGAAATGGTTCAAGGAGACAAGTGTGTGTTCTCTTCGGTCTATTCGTGGTGTTCCCTTTTTAGAAAGAGGGAGTTATTGCCCTGGATTGCTCTAGTAGTTTGAGCTTCAGCTCCGCTTCTTGTCTGTCTGTTGTTCTTCAGGTCACGTGCATTTAACAGACTTTAACATCGCTACCATAATCAAGGACGGCGAACGAGCCACGGCGTTAGCGGGTACAAAGCCATACATGGGTAAGAAACATCTCATCATCTACATCATCACAGATCCAGAACTCAAACAAACACAGTGATGAACTCTGAACATCTTCCAGTTTTCATTTTATATTTTCTGTACAGACCAACATTACTGTGCAATTTTTTACAGACTGATGTATGATCAACTATTTAAGTTATCGAACTCAGTGTTTCTGAACCAGGAGTCCTGGATCCACTAGCTGAAGATAGCCTTAAAATGATTTGAAATAAGACAAAATCTATAAGAACTCATAGACTCTGTGTATAAGACAAGGTTCAAAAAGAAATGATTGATTGAGTCAGTGTGGAAGAACTTGACTGGTCTGCATAAAACCAAGTCCTAATCCCAGTTTAACACCTCTGGTGTGACTGTAAATGCAGACCTTGAGACAAAAACTCATCACCAAACACCAATGACTTTTACATACACTATATTGTCAAAAGTATTGGCACCCCCTTCTTTAGAACAGAAAAATGCTCTTCCAAATCTGTGGCAACAACGATGGGAACATAATTCATGTATTAAAAAAATGTATTTTCATCTCTGTTGCAACAGTTTTGTAAGTGTCTAAAATGACTTGAACCCATATGTACAAGTCATTGGTGTTTGGTGATGAGTTTTTGTCTCAAGGTCTGCATTTACAGTCACACCAGAGGTGTTAAACTGGGATTAGGACTTGGTTTTATGCAGACCAGTCAAGTTCTTCCACACTGACTCAATCAATCATTTTCTTTTTGAACCTTGTCTTATACACAGAGACATTGTCATGTTAGAATAGAAAAGAGTCCAAGCTGTTGCTATAATATTAGAAGCACACAATTTCCTAGAATATCATTATATGCTTTAACATTAAGATTTGTACTCATAGAAATTACTAAAGTAGTCAAACCTGTTCATTAGAAGGGGGTGCCAATACTTTTGGCAATATAGTGTATGAGGAAGCCTAATTTTAAATCTGTATTTTCTAGACCTGGAAAAGTCCTGGACATTAATCAAATCTTAATCTTAAATCACATTTTACTAGTTATGCAAAAATTCTAAAATATTTAGAAATTGTGAGTATAAAATATGTTTAATAATCCTTTCCCTAATCCTGATCCAGTAAATCAGAAACGACTGGGAAATTCATGCAAATGTATTGGTTAAAAAGAGCAGGAACCCTGAAGAACAAACAGCTTCTAAAGCTTCAGGAAACCTGAGATTTAATGCAAAAGTGTTCTACACAGTTGAAGGCCTTGGAGTCAGTAAGCTGATATAACTAGAACATAAAACTAAAACATTAAACTGTCAGTCAGACGGTCTCCTCTTGTCATGAATAGCAGTTCTTGGTTTGAATAACTGGACCAGATATTGTCATTTTGTCTGATTTAGGGTGACCATACGTCCTCTTTTCCCTGGACATGTCCTCTTTTTGGACCTAAAAAATGCATCCGGCTGGGATTTCTAAATCGCCCAAAATGTCCGGGATTCGTCTGTTGCTTTCTACAGTCGCCATTCATTGTGTGCGTTTTTGTATTAAAGTCCTAAGCGGGACTGTTTTCTTAATCCCCCTCCCAATTTCTGACAATTACTGCCTGCTCTCATTACTGTATATTCAATACATTCTAATATTGAATATAATTTTCGCACATCAGGGAGCCGCTATCAATATGCGAAGTGTTGAAATCACTTTGGTTGCAGCTCGTGTTGGATGCAGGGTTGCCAAATTTTTTGCACAGAATTGGGCTGATTTTAAACTATTGCGGAGAGTTGATTTTCTCCCGTTGGTTAAAGGTGTGAAATATTGCATAAATTACAATGCTTGTATTGAAACATTTAGCATTCTGCCTATGATAAAACTGTGGTAGATGTTACGTTTTGTGAAGGATGCTGGTAGGAAGCCTAAGCTGTGTTTATGATCAATCTGCATACGGTGACTGTAAAATATGTACACTATATTGCCAAAAGTATTGGCACCCCTTCTAATGAACAGGTTTGACTACTTTAGTAAGTTCTATGAGTACAAATCTTAATGTTAAAGCATATAATGATATTCTAGGAAATTGTGTGCTTCTAATATTATAGCAACAGTTTGGACTCTTTTCTATTCTAACATGACAAGAACTTGACTGGTCTGCATAAAACCAAGTCCTAATCCCAGTTTAACACCTCTGGTGTGACTGTAAATGCAGACCTTGAGCCTAAAACTCATCACCAAACACCAATGACTTGTTCATACACTATATAGACAAAAGTATTGGCACCCCCTTCTTTAGAACAGAAAAATGCACTTCCAAAACTGTGGCTACAACGATGGGAACATAATTCATGTATTAAAAAAAATGTATTTCCATCTCTGTTGCAACAGTTTTGTAAGTGTCTAAAATGACTGAACCCATATGTACAAGTCATTGGTGTTTGGTGATGAGTTTTTGTCTCAAGGTCTGCATTTACAGTCACACCAGAGGTGTTAAACTGGGATTAGGACTTGGTTTTATGCAGACCAGTCAAGTTCTTCCACGTTGACTGAATCAATCATTTTCTTTTTGAACCTTGTCTTATACACAGAGACATTGTCATGTTAGAATAGAAAAGAGTCCAAACTGTTGCTATAATATTAGAAGCACACAATTTCCTAGAATATCATTATATGCTTTAACATTAAGATTTGTACTCATAGAAATTACTAAAGTAGTCAAACCTGTTCATCAGAAGGGGTGCCAATACTTTTGGCAATATAGTGTATTTTAGATATGGAAATGACATTTTGAGTTTTGATATTTGGGATTTGGTCATTGCGCTAACCCCTCCGAACACCCCCCCCCCACACACACACACCCCCATTCCTGCCCCTACTGTCCTCTCTTTGTAAAACTTAAATATGGTTTATGATTATTGAATCATGCTCTGAATGCATGTGTGTTCTTCTAACAGCTCCAGAGATCTTCCAGTCGTTCGTGAGCGGGGGAACTGGTTATGCGTTCGAGGTGGACTGGTGGTCGCTGGGCGTGACGATCTTTGAGGTTCTGCGAAGTTGGGTACGTTTTTGGTTTTTTTTGCAGATGATAGCGTAATGTTTCACTTATGAACTGCGTGATTGTAGAGAACCTCGGTGGCAATGGTTTCTACGATCTACTGATGTTTACGATGGTTTTGGGAAACGCAGATTGACGAGCCACCAGTAAATCTGGTGTTTGGACTGAAGTCTCCAGCAGGGGATGCTGATATGCTGTAACAAATTACCGTGAATTTAACGGTAAAAGACTGTAAAAATACAGTCTACAGTAAAAACCTGTTAAATGGTTAACGGTAAGTTCCCCTACTATATACGGTGAAAAACTGTATTGGCCATTACATGTAATTTTACGGTAGTACACCGTTTTTGGAAGTGAAAAAGAATGTATAATTTACAGTAAATAACCGTAAATTGAAATTCACAGAATTCCCTGCGTTACATTTCAAATTTGATGTTTTTTTTGTTTAAATAATTATGTTTCTTCTTAGTTTGTTCTTATCAGATGTGTACATTAGGGTTGTATGTTACACCTAATGTTGTTTAATTAATGTTTATTGCATTATTTCAGTTTCATGTGTGTACCATGATAGTGTTTAGTCTTCTATATACTGTATGTTAATATTTAAAAGCTGCTTTGGTTCATCATGTGACTCTCATCAGCTCCTGCTTTTGGTGGTTATCAGTGTATTACAAAGATACAAAACAGATTTCAGTACTTCAATAGGTTGGTATATTAACATTATATCAGTTAATGAAATTAAAACCGTAAAACCTAAAATGTTGCTACCATATATTTTACGGTAAAATTCTGGCAACCACAGCTGGTGGTTTTTTACCGTAAATTTCACAGAATTTTTTTTTACAGTGACCTCTTTGGTCAACCATCTTTACCAGCTTTAACCCTATAAACCATCTTGGACAACTGTGCAGATTCATACATTCATACAAAGCTAACAAGAAACGCTCTCTCAACCTTCACTAATGATTATTAAAAGTTATATCAATGTTAGGACAAGATGTTCTTAAAGTAATGTTTATGGAATGTTCTCATAACTTTATTAATATAACGTTGAGAGAAAAACGTTCTGAGATCAATATTCTTGGAACGTCCCTATGATGTTATTTACACTTGATGAATTTTAAAGAAACATTTTTGTAACCTTTAACTCTTTCACTGCCAGCATAAAAAAAAAAGTTGCCAGTCACTGCCAGCATTTTTGATCATTTTCACAAAACTTTCATGAATATTTTATTGTATCAATATCTGAGCATGCGATATGTCATAGGAAAGAACAGAGCCTCTGCTTTTAAACAATCAAACAAACAGTTTTATTCTAGCTTCATGCGTTTTTTTTCATTAACACTTGAATGTCGGTGAGTGCTTTTGAACAAAAAGCTGAGAAAATTGTGTTTTTGTCAAAGACTACGTCTGGATCAGATTCAGAACGATGATCCAAACATTGCGTCCATCCACACCTCCAAAGCTTCACAATCATAAACCACCTCCTGCATCGGCGTTTCATTCGCTAACTTCAGGCCGTTTTGATTTATAAGCTGTTTAATGTTTAATGATCGTGTTATTTTACATATGCATCTGCTTACATACGCGATTGCTTATTTCTGCTGCTTCTTCGCCGTGTTTTGATCCAGATGTTCAGTACTCTTTCAGAAGATGTGTTATAGCGCCTCCTAACAGTGTTGGGGAGTAACTAGTTACATGTAACACAATTTTGTAATTTAATTACAAAATAAATGTAACTGTGTAACACTTTATTTTAAGGTGTACTTGTTACACGTTACATGTACTTACTATTGTAACAACAATTAATTATGCATAATTGCATGCACGTAACCCTAATCCTAATCATATAGTAAGTACATGTAGTTAATTTATATTACTCAGTACTTAAATGTATAATTACACCGTAACAAGGACACCTTAAAATAAAGTGTTAACTGTAATCTGTTACAGTTACTGAGAAAAAATGTGTAATTAAATTACAGTTACTTATGAAAATGTTAACGATTACAAAGGGGGTTACATCTATACAGATTTAATTGATTTATTTCCTAAATTGCAGTGACTTCTCTAAAATATGAGACATCAGTGTTTCAGGAGTTTAGGACACATGCTTATTTTATAAAACTTTTATTTCCTATTTGGTTTATGTATGCTTTATTTTTTAAGATTAACTATTTTTTTCCAAGGCATTGTTAGATTCCACTGTTTCTTGTCATAACTATGCAAAGATTTGATTATAAAAACAGTATCATAGCTACTAAACTATCTGTATTAACCTCAGAAGGAGCTAAAGTCTGATTTTGTGGTGGCTGTGCTTTAAAATTAAATTATTATAATCATAATTCAAGTGATGAAGGATTTTGCAAGTGACAGTAATAATCAGTGTTGAGTTCTACTGTAAGGTTAACACGGCCTGCTTTACATGTTTTAGAAAATTTAGTAAAGTAATCAAATGTAATCCGTTACATTACTTTAATAAAGTAACTTTTACATTTCCAAAGTAACCTTCCCAACACTATCTCCCGTATAACAGTGAACACACGGAAAGCTGGAAAATAATGTCAATGGCGGGGAAAGAGTTAAATAATATTTTAATCATGACAAGATAACTGAACATTTTAAAATATTTAGAATATTAAATAACGTTATGTTCTGGGTGAAGATAAAGTTAGTAGAACACTGTAAGAAACGTATTTGTAACCTTTAAAAAAATTTCAAAAAACTGGAGATTTTAGTGTTTTAGAAATATTTCAAAACAATGTTTTTATAATGTAAATTCATTACCTGGGAAGCCCTGAACACACATGTGTCCCTGGAGCACAAAAGCAGTCATAAGTAACACAGGTATATTTGTAGCAATAGACAACAATACATTGTATGGGTCAAAATTATACATTTTTCTTTTATGACAAAAATCATTAGGATATTAAGATCATGTTCCATGAAGATATTTTGTAAATTTCCTACCGTACATATATCAAAACTTAATTATTGATTAGTAATATGCATTGCTAAGAACTTCACTTTAAAGGTGATTTTCTCAATATTTAGATTTTTTTGCACCCTCAGATTCCAGATTTTCAAATAGCTGTATCTCAGCCAAATATTGTCCTATCATAACAAACCATACATCAATGGAAATATTATTTATTCAGCTTTCAGATGATGCATAAATCTCAATTTCGAAAAATTGACCCTTATGACTGATTTTGTGCTCCAGGGTCACATACATGTCTCTCTCTGTCTGTCTCTCAGAGGCCGTACGACATCCACGCCAGTAACTCGGTGGAGTCTCTGCTGCAGCTGTTCAGTACAGTCAGTGTACAGTACAGCTCATCCTGGCACAAAGACCTCATCTCGCTGCTGAGGAAGGTGAGACCATCACAAACATACACAACTAATGCTCCAGATCAAGAACCAGCACCCTAGCAACCAGTGTTGGGGAAAGTTACTTTTAAAAGTCATGCATTACAATATTGCGTTACTCCCTAAAAAAGTAACTAATTATGTTACTTAGTTACTTTTAATGGAAAGTAATGTGTTACGTTACTTTTGAGTTACTTTGTAAATCTGGGCAGGGTTTGCTTGTTTGTTTTTAATATAAAAAGTTATTTTACAAATGTAAAGCTCTTTCACACTAAAAGTGAAGTGAATCCGGCTCAGACTGAAGTTAATGTAGATTCACGTCTGTACAGTAGAGGACGCAGATCAAACTAATCACATGAAGAATATGATGCAGTTCAATACTATTCAGCAATAACTACAATCAAACACTAATGTGTTATTTTTGATTATTAGTATGATTGAATTGGATCATCGAAGGTCAGCAGCAAAGACAAAATGGGATTAAATACATAAATTATATTTGTCTTATTTAACATATTTAATTATTGCAGGTTTGTATAATATTCTGAGTTTGCATTTGACTGTTGTTATTGATTTTGAGGAACACTGAATGTGTTTTTGTGCAGGTGAGATGAGTAAATACATGTTGATATTTAGTCTAGAACTACAGTAAGATGTTTTTGTGTGGTTGTTCTGATTGGTTTTAGCACATTGCTCTGCATTTGCTAGGGTGTTCAAGGTAGTTGCTAGGGTGTTCAAGGTGGTTGTTAGGGTGTTCAAGGTGGTTGTTAGGGTGTTCAAGGTGGTTGTTAGGGTGTTCTAAGTGGTTGCTAGGGTGTTCTGGTTGGTTGTTAGGGTGTTCAAGGTGGTTGCTAGGGTGTTCTAGGTGGTTGTTAGGATGTTCTAGGTGGTTACTTGGGTGTTCTAAGTGGTTGCTAGGGTGTTCAAGGTGGGTGCTAGGGTGTTCTAGGTGGTTGTTTAGGTGTTCAAGGTGGTTGTTAGGGTATTCAATGTGGTTGCTAGGGTGTTCTAGGTGGATACTGATGTGTTCTAAGTGGTGTAGGTTGTTTTGAGGGGTTGCTATTGTGTTCTAGGTGGTTGCTAGGGTGTTTTGGGTAGTTGTGAGGGTGTTCTAGGTGGTTGCTAGGGTGTTTTGGGTAGTTGCTAGGGTGTTCTGGGTGGTTATTTAGGTGTAACATGTTCTGATTGTTTTTAGCACATTGCTTTGCATTGCTAGGGTGTTTTGAGTGGTTTCTAGGGTGTTCTATGAATGAATGAATAAATGAATGATGCATTTATATAGCGCTTTATTGTGTATTGTGTATATTCTATGTGGTTGTTAGGGTGTTCAAGGTGGTTACTAGGGCGTTCAAGGTGGTTACTAGGGTGTCCTAAGTGATTGCTAGGTTGTTTTGAGTGGTTGCTATTGTGTTTTAGATGGTTAATAGGGTGTTCAAAATGGTTTTTACAGTATTTAAGGTGGTTGCTAGGGTGTTCTAGGAGGATACTATGGTGTTCTAAGTGGTTGCTAGGTTGTTTTAAGTGGTTGCTAGGTGGTTGCTAGGGTGTTTTGGGTAGTTGTGAGGGTGTTCTATGTGGTTGCTATGGTGTTTTGGGTAGTTGTGAGGGTGTTCTAGGTGGTTGCTAGGGTGTTTGGGGTAGTTGCTAGGGTGTTCTGGGTGGTTGCCAATATGTTCTGATTGTTTTACCACATTGATCTGCAGTCACTAGGGTATTCTAGGTGGTTGCTAGGGTATTGTGGGTGGTTGCTATGGTGTTGGGTGTCGTTGTTAGGGGAGTTCTTTCTGGCCCGAGTCGGAAAAGCCTTTACCTCGACAAACTGCGTTAATAAGGATGAAATGGACAGAAGATGGAGAGAGAGAAATGAAAACAGACAGAACGCAGATGGAGTCAGAATGAGTGAAGGGAGGATAAAACACTCTAATGATGCAGGAGAGAATAAAGGGAAAGATTGAGAGAAAGAGGAGGAGATAATAATGAGCAGGAGAGATAATAAAATAAGATGAATGAAGGAAACGAGTGTCACTCTGCTGAAGCACTAGAGAGAGAGAAGAAATATTATGAGAGGAGAATAGATATTGGTGAAGACATTACAGTCATTTATTAGAGCTGAGAGATATGGGGAGATTATACTGCGTGCATGAATCACCGGAGAAGAGCATTGTGGGTATGATGAACAGATGGACCCACAGGAAGTGTGTTGTTCAGAACTTCCTCTTTCGGCTCAGCAGTTCTCTATTATATTTAATTGAAGTATCAGTTTGATCCAGGTGTTTCTTAATAGACATACAAACACAAATGAATCAGTGATATGATTTCATCTCAAGATCTCTAACCTTTGTGTGCAGATTTTGGTATATCGGCCAGTTTAAGCACACTTTGAGACATTGTTGAAATCTCTTCTAAAACACTCACATGTGAGACTGAAATAAAATAAAATATTTTTAAAAAGTATTTATTTATTTTTTACGTTTGTTTTATTTATTTATTATTTTATTTTATTTAATTTACATTTTTATTTAATTTTATTATTTTTTTATTTTATTTTATTTTTATTTTTTTATTATTAATTTTATTTTATTTTATTTTATTTATTTATTTATTTTTTTTTTATTTTTTTTTTTTTTATTTTATTATTTTATTTTATTTTATTTTATTTTATTTTATTTTATTTTACCAAGGTTACCTAGACATAATTTCTCATTTTTGTTTAGCTTAACTTGATGTACTAAAATAATTCAAACTGAAAGATAAAATTAATAAAAAGTATATAGACATATTAAAAAAAGTAATAAAAATCAAAAAACAAGAACAAAATTACTTACAAAAAAAGAAAGTTTAACTAAAATTAAATTGAAAACAAAATATAAAAAATAAAAAAATTAGGAGAAACTATTGTTATTTTCATGAGACCTCATTTGAAAACATAAACATTGGGTTTTACGTATTGTTTATATTTTTAAATTTGAATTCAAACACAAGTTTATTAATCTGTATAAAACACTGATGTAGACACAGTAAACTTGAGCGGATGACATATCACCTTACCTTTATAGAGCTTTATACAATACAGCTTCACAGTATTAAACAGTAAAGAAACAGAATCAGTGATACAGACGTCAACAGTGAGTCGAATCCAACACTGCATAAAATTTGTATTTTATTGTTTTCTAGTATAACTATCTAAAAATTCTTAAATCAAGATGAATTTACTGTACAAGTAAAAGGACTTGAAATTTTACGTCTTGTTTTCTGTTAAAAAAATGAATAAGTTACAGTTACAGCTGTGGGAGGAGTCAGAGCATTACAGTTACAGCTGTGGGAGGAGTCAGAGCGTTACAGTTACAGCTGTGGGAGGAGTCAGAGCATTACAGTTACAGCTGAGTCAGAGCATTACAGTTACAGCTGTGGGAGGAGTCAGAGTGTTACAGTTACAGCTGTGGGAGGAGTCAGAGCGTTACAGTTACAGCTGAGTCAGAGCGTTACAGTTACAGCTGTGGGAGGAGTCAGAGTGTTACAGTTACAGCTGTGGGAGGAGTCAGAGCATTACAGTTACAGCTGTGGGAGGAGTCAGAGCGTTACAGTTACAGCTGTGGGAGGAGTCAGAGCATTATAGTTACAGCTGAGTCAGAGCGTTACAGTTACAGCTGTGGGAGGAGTCAGAGCATTACAGTTACAGCTGAGTCAGAGTGTTACAGTTACAGCTGTGGGAGGAGTCAGAGCATTACAGTTACAGCTGTGGGAGGAGTCAGAGCGTTACAGTTACAGCTGTAGGAGGAGTCAGAGCGTTACAGTTACAGCTGTGGGAGGAGTCAGAGCATTATAGTTACTGCTGAGTCAGAGTGTTACAGTTACAGCTGAGTCGGAGCGTTACAGTTACAGCTGAGTCAGAGTGTTACAGTTACAGCTGTGGGAGGAGTCAGAGCATTACAGTTACAGCTGTGGGAGGAGTCAGAGTGTTACAGTTACAGCTGTAGGAGGAGTCAGAGCGTTACAGTTACAGCTGAGTCAGAGCGTTACAGTTACAGCTGAGTCAGAGTGTTACAGTTACAGCTGTGGGAGGAGTCAGAGTGTTACAGTTACAGCTGTGGGAGGAGTCAGAGCGTTACAGTTACAGCTGTGGGAGGAGTCAGAGCGTTACCGTTACAGCTGAGTCAGAGCATTACAGTTACAGCTGAGTCAGAGTGTTACAGTTACAGCTGTGGGAGGAGTCAGAGTGTTACAGTTACAGCTGTGGGAGGAGTCAGAGCGTTACAGTTACAGCTGTGGGAGGAGTCAGAGTGTTATAGTTACAGCTGTGGGAGGAGTCAGAGTGTTACAGTTACAGCTGTGGGAGGATAAATAAAACATATTTTGTTTGCTTTTCCTTAAAACAAGCAAAAATATATGTGCCAATGGGGCAAGAAAAATAATCTTGTTTAGCCTTTGAATTAAGATTATTTTTCTTACCCCATTGGCAGATATTTTTGCTTGTTTTAAGGAAAAACTAATAAAATATTGTTTTTGTTTTTTTTTAGAAAACGACTTAATATCTTAAATCATTTACTTGTCAAGTAAATGCATCTTGATTCAAGAATGTTTAGATATTTATACTAGAAAACAAGACAAAAATACTAAATAAGAAAATCATTTTTTGCAGTGAAAACATTCTTCAGCTCCAATAAATTAATCAATTATGAATATTAAGTCATCTTTATTTATATAGCGCTTTTAACAGTACAGATTGTGTCAAAGCCGCTTTACTGTATTAAATAGAAACATAGTGTGTCAATAATGCAAAAGATTAGATTCAGCTATGCATGTAAAGATAAAGAATCTGTTCCTGGCACATCTATCAAAATCTCAAGCATTAATATTAAATGCAATGCGCTTGTGAGGAATGGCGTATGCTCCTCTATTGTAGGTTGCTGTAGATAAGTATATCTGTTAAATGCATAAATAAAAATGTGAAGTTTTCTTGCTTTTCAGGCGTCTCTCCTGAGAAAAAGACCTAAGTTTTCTCAGATGTGAGAGTTTTAGGCTGATATACAAAGTCTGCAATCAAAAGAGATAAGCGTGTTCCCTCATTAGTGTCTGTATGTCTCCTAAGATTTAAACAGATGCTTAAATGAAACCTGAGATCTGAAGAAGTTCCCCAGCTAACAAAAATATGTTGAAAGAATGTTTTTTGCTAACATTGCCTAATAAACATTATTTTTCTGAACATTCAAAACAGCAATTTTTTTACATTGCATTTTATAATTTTGCAAACATTATGGGAATGTTACTTTTGAATGCTCTCTAAACTTTCTGAAACTTGTAACATTTAAAAAATGTTATATAAACGTCCAACGTTCCATAATTAGTTTTGAGAAGATTATCAAAGGCCAGATAACTCTGAATGAACATTCTATTAACGTTACTGGAAGAACGTGTTCATAACTTTGGCAGAATGTTCCTGTTATGTGCATTCTGAGCAAGTTAATAAATGTTTTTCTGACCCTCTTTAACCCGTTCAATCACAAATTTTTCCCAGACATGAAAATATCCAAATGATGTGTCATAAGTAACCCTTTGAAATAATCAATAATTTTTTTTTTTTTTTGGAAAAGTGTGTGAAAAATTGTGTTTTATGTTCGGTCACAATTATGGGATAATGTGTGTACTGAAATCACATATTTCTGCAGTCATAAAAATTGTTATATATCTTTATATAATGTTTGATCACATTCTAGGGTTACTATTATGCATTAAAAAAAACTTATAAAACATTGATAGGAACACTGAGATAAAAAACAAAAAAAATTCAACCATCACTGCATTTCAAAATTGTTAATTTTTGTAAAATATAACATCAAATTTTTATATTAATGCTACGAGTATTACAACATCATTGTAAATTTTTTGTAACATTTGATTTTTTTATTTAGTGCAATATTTTGTCATTGCAACATTTTATTGTCATTTTCACAAACAACTGCAATTATATTTATATTGTATTCCTAAACTCACTGTTATCCCTGCAGTCATCAACATGTTTACTCATTCTATGACCACACTCAACAAAACTGAATATATGTGAATTCATATATTAATACTAGACACCTTAAAGATAATGTGTACCAAAAATCTTTGTCATATCTTTGTTAACACACGTTAATAGCCTTTTGTTTCAGAGCTTTGATGCAGTCAGATTCTGATCTGGTCATGTGACAATCTGCACTAATCATGTGACACTACACATATTTAATTGAGACCCTTTATTTTTTCCATATTTGCAGGAAGTCACTAAAACATCAGTCAGTAAGGTTTTTAGAGCTTTATAAATGAAAACCTTTTTTATGGTCACTATTGTGAGCGCTGGGATTAAATGGGTTAATTTTGGTCCTTATATCCTGTTTTACTCAGAAATATGTGTCACATTACTGTAGTCAAGTGTGGTGTGAATACTTCTATGAATATGCATTGATGTTTGTGTGTGAGTGAGGAGTGTGGTTGACTGTCCTGATTTCTGTATCTGCTTGTGTTTCTGTAGTTATTGACTGTA
>CM041801.1:1921403-1936403 GCA_023376895.1 Aspiorhynchus laticeps | reverse complement strand
TAAAACATAAAATATGTGTGTGTACTGTGTATATTTATTATGTATATATATATATATATATATATATATATATATATATACATACACTCACATACAGTATATACAGTATTTTGGAAATATTTACATTTATATTAAATATAAATATATTTAATATGTTATGTTTATATATTAAATATATTTATATTTTATATTAAATATAAATATATTTAATATATAAACATAACATATTTTTCCTAAATATATACATGCATGTGTTTCTATTTATATATACATTATAAATATACACAGCACACACACATATATTATGTAAACAAAAAAAAAAAATTGGGGGGGGGGTGCAATTAATCACGATTAATCGTTTGACAGCACTATGTATGTTTCCTTTAATTTTGTTCCTTCCTTTTTTTTGTACTTGCTCTTAAAAAGGTCTTTAAAAAGTCTTAAATGAACCATCAGAAACCCTGAGTCTATGTAATGTCTCCATTAGATATCTAAGTAAACGTGTGTGTTATATATATTTTATTATATATATTTTAGCAGCTGGTTAGTCGTCTCTGTTCACGTGTCTGATAGAGTCAGATGATCACCTCATGTATTATTGATCAGCGTCTGCATTACATCTCTCTCTATCTGCTGTAATTTACATTTCTGTTGCTATTTTTATAACTGCCTCGTTATTCATGAATCTGTCGCCTGATGCTCTGCAGGGCTGTTTAGTCAAGTATCACTAGTACTAGTGATCGGTCTACTAAAGGCATGTTAACACTGCAAACCTGTGCTTTGGGGTGTGTGTGTTTCATTAATGCTGGTGTGATGAAGCCATGTCACATATATTGCATTTATGAGTTAAATGCATATGAATGTCTCTACAAAGTCCTAATTATGAGTGGCAGACTCAGGAGTTTCCGAGTTGGGGGCATTAATGAGAAAACATGCAAAAAGTCTGTGTTAATTAGCTTTTCTTTTTACAGTACAAAAAAGTTGCAAATACAAAATACGACAGTATTGTATAATTATGCTAGAATACATAATGATTCAATTTACAGCACCTTCCTAAATTAAAGAAAAACAAAAAAAGAAAAACACACACAATGCACACTCTTTATCAATTTGGAGATTTAAAATTTTATGCACAAAAGGTGCGTCACCAAGGTCATTTGAACTCGCCATGTGTATAAAATATGATTATCTCAATGCACACTCAGTATATTCATCATATATACGTGATTACAGTTGAAATAAAAAGGCAAGCTTTGTTTCTGAATTACCAAAGATAGTGTCGTTTTAATATACTTTCCTTAATCCAGTCAGTTTAGTCATGAAACTGTAAAAAAGTTAAATGTAGTAATATTTTAACATTATGATTAATGCACTAAATCCGGCAGAAACATATGGAAGATTTTTTTTTGTCTTGATTTGTTTTGTTTACAAAAAATCAAAACTGCAAGATGTAAACCTAGAATTTATGAGAAATAAAGTCAGAATTGTGAGATAGAAACTCACAATCTGCATATTTTTAAGCACTCATTGACGTTTGCATAAAGTCAAGCATTTTTTGGATGCTCACATATTGCTTTTAGTGTATGCAAGTCTTCCTGCGAAGTTCATATTTATGAGGCGTACTGTACTGTCATGTGTTCAAATCAATTTTTGGAGCAAGATGAGAAAATACCCCAAAAATGATAATTGTTTAACTGTACAAAAAGATTTAGAAAGACTGTGCATTGGGTGTGTTTTTGCATTGTTTTATTGTGCAGTACTGTGTATTTTGTGCATGCAACTTAGTGTAAATGTAAAAAAAAACATTAATTTTAACATATCATTGACACAGACTTTGCATCTGACATTTTTTATGTGTGCTCAAATCATAAACACAATCTTCCTGACATGACTTGAATGCATAAATTCTCTGACCATCAATCCAAGCTCAACTTCCATAAGAATGCATTAAACATCTGTTTTGCATCATCACAAATGCATTTTGTTCAGGAAAAGGACATATGTGACCCTGGAGCACAAAACCAGTCATAAGGGTCAATTTTGTGAAATTGAGATGTAGGCATCATCTGAAAGCTGAATAAATAATCTTTGCATTGATGTATGGTTTGTTATGATAGAACAATATTTGTAAATCTGGAATCTGAGGGAGCAAAAAAATCTAAATATTGAGAAAATCACATTTAAAGTTGTTCAAATGAAGTTCTTAGCAATGCATATTACTAATCAAAAATTAAGTTTTGATATATTTACGGTAGGAAATTTACTAAATATCTTCATGGAACATGATCTTAATATCCTAATGATTTTTGGCATAAAAGAAAAATCGATAATTTTGACCCGTACAATACAAATATACCCGTGCTGCTTATGACTGGTTTTGTGCTCCAGGGTCACTATGTCAGTCGATTTGTCCAGTGTGTTTTTTCACCTGTGTGAGAGCATTGATGTGATTTGTGTGTGTGTGTGTGTGTGTGTGTGTGTGTCTGTGTCTGTGTCTGTGAGTGTGTGTCTGTGTCTGTGTCTGTGTCTGTGTCCGTGTCTGTGTCTGTGAGTGTGTGTCTGTGTGCGTGTGTGCGCGTGTGTGTGTGTGTGTGTGTGTGTGTGTGTGTGTGTGTCTGTGAGTGTGTGTGTGTCTGTGAGTGTGTGTCTGTGTGTGAGTGAGTGAGTGAGTGAGTGTGTGCATGTGCCTGTGTCTGTGTCTGTGTCTGTGCCTGAGTGTGTGAGAGTGAGAGTGAGAGTGTGTGTGTGTGTTTAATGAGTGTGTGAGTGTGTGAGTGAGTGAGTGAGTGAGTGAGTGAGTGAGTGTGTGCCTGTGCCTGAGTGTGTGAGAGTGAGAGTGAGAGTGAGAGTGTGTGTGTGTGTTTAATGAGTGTGTGTGTGTGTGTGTGTGTGTTTTCTATGAGTGTGTTCCTGAAGCTCTTCCTCTCGTTCTGTGCTGTGGATCAGGTTGAAGCGGCGGCAGGAGGAGGAGGGCTGTATGGCCGCAGACGGAGACCCCGATCCAGACGGAGACGAGGCCGAGGGAGGAACGGAGGACGAGGAGACCGAACCCGAACCCGAGGCTGAACCCGAGGCCTCCAAACTGAGCATGTGCGGCTCGGTCTGCTCGTCTCCTGGAAGCTGCTAGCGCCCCCTGCTGCTGTCTCTGAGCTGCTCACCTCGCCTTTAACAGCCCTCGAGATCCCAGCCCTGGCTTCTTTCGTCTCCGTCGCTCCTAGAGTAATCTGAACTTCTATGCAACGTAACTCTTCAGCATGATGTAAAATAGAGATTTTAGAGGCAATTCTACAATGTAAGACTGTTTGCTTGAGTATGACGACACCACATGAAACACACCAGACGACGGAGATCTTCATCTCGAGTCCTAACTGATAATCAACCGTTTGTATGTTTACACATGTGACCACAAAACCAGTCATAAGGGTCAATTTTTTAAAATTGAGATGTATGCATCATCTGAAAGCTGGATAAATAGCTTTCCATTGATGTATGGTTTGTTATGATAGAACAATATTTGTAAATCTGGAATCTGAGGGTGCAAACAAATCTAAATATTGAGAAAATCATCTTTAAAGTTGTTCAAATGAAGTTCTTAGCAATGCATATTACTAATCAAAAATTAAGTTTTGATATATTTACGGTACAAAATATCTTCATGGAACATGATCTTAATATCCTGATGATTTTTGGCATAAAAGAAAAATTTATAATTTTGACTCATACAATGTATTGTTATCTATTGCTACAAATATACCTGTGTTACTTATGACTGCTTTTGTGCTGCAGGGACATAAATATGAGTTATTATTGATCATGGAAGCATCTGGTGGCTCTTGAATTCAGGACAGAGTTTTAATGCTGGTTTATTGCTGCTGGAAGTCAAACTAGTTATTGTTATTAAAAATATATGATCTTAAAAGCCGCTTAAGTAGGCCTGTTAGAAATGAAGCAGATGTTCTTGTTCCTTGAAGAATTATTTAATAGACTGCAAACAAATTATTTTTGTCTTGCTTTCAAGTACAAATATCTAAAGATACAAAATGACTTGTTTTCTAAAAAAATGCATCAAAATGAATCGAGTTTGTTTAAAACGAGACAAAGTATCTGTCAGAAATACAATCATGTTTCGTCCTTAGAGTTAAGTAGAGTTAAGTAGTCCATTGGTTGATATTTTTATTTGTTTTAAGCTTTTATTCTTCATCTGTGTGTTTAAGACGTCTGATTTTTCCAGCACTTTAAAGCAGAAAATCCTCTGTCGAGTTCAGTAAGATCTGGTGTATTTCGTTTGTCTCCTGTAGAAATGAAAACGTGGCCTGATGTGTTTACAGTGAGATGAATCTGTTTAATTCTACACGAGGACGATCACGTGACCATTTCTGCAATGACATGCAATGCAATGAATTATTTATTTGCTGTCTTTTAGTTGATGCATGACACTGAAGGGCTCATCACCCTCTTACTGTAAATATCCAGTTTCTACATGAACTGTTATTTAATATTAAGCTTCTTTCTGACAGCAATTACAGCCCTGATGAAACACGTCTGTCTGATTATTTGTCAGCATATACACTACTGCTCAGAAGTCTCTTCGGCTGCGTGTATTTGATCAGAAATACAGTAAAAAATGTGAAATATTTTTATTATTTAAAACAGCTGTTTTCTATGTGCATATATGTTAAACTGTAATTTATTTCTGTGATCAAAGCTGTATTTTCAGCATCATTACTGCAGTCTTCAGTGTCACATGATCTTCAGAAATCATAATAATATGCTGCTCAAGAAACATTTCTGATTATTATCAATGTTTAAAACAGTCGTGCTGCACAATATTTTTTGTTTAAAGCTTTTTTTAACAAGAAATTAACACTTGTATTCATCAAGGATGCATTAAATTAATCAAATGTGACAGTAAAGACATTTATAATGTTATAATGATTTCTATTTCAAATAAATGCTGTTCTTTTGAGCTTTCTATTCATCTGTGAATCCTGAAAAATAAAATGCATCAGTTTCCACAAAAATTTTGTGCAGCACGACTGTTTTCAACATTGATAATAATCAGAAATGTTTCTTGAGCAGCATATTATTATGATTTCTGAAGATCATGTGACACTGAAGACTGCAGTAATGATGCTGAAAATACAGCTTTGATCACAGAAATAAATTACAGCTTAACACATATTCACATAGAAAACAGCTGTTTTAAATAATAATAATTTACTGTATTTTTGATCAAATAAATGCAGCTCTGGTGAGCAGAAGAGACTTCTTTCAAAGTTATTGTTGACTGGTAGTATAAATGAGCCACAATCTCACATCATGGCATGTTTAAGGACAGACGCTATTAGCGATGATGATGATTATGATTATGATATCTCTAGTATATTTCTCTGTTTGTCGCAGCTTTAACCCTCCCTGCCCTGCGCTCACATGTTACCAAACTCCTTTCTGACTGTTAGACTCTTAAACTCAGTGAAGGTTTGATCAGACGCCGATCCTTCATCTCTGCTGCTTATGAATCTCTATAGGACACCAGATTAAGATTGATTTATAGGTGTGTGTGTGTGTGTGTGTGTGTGTGTGTGTGTGTGTGTGTGTGTGAGTGAGTGAGTGTGAGTGAGTGAGTGTGTGTGTGAGTGAGTGTGAGTGTGTGTGTCTGAGTCTGAATGTCTGTGTGTGTCTGAGTGTGTGTGTGTTTGTGTGTGTGTGAGTGTCTGAGTGTGTGTGTGTGAATGTGAGTGTCCGAGTGTGAGTCTCTGTGTGTGTGTGTGCGTGCGTGCGTGCGTGCGTGCGTGCGTGAGTGTCTGAGTGTGAGTGTGAGTGTGTGTGTGTGTGCGTGCGTGCGTGCGTGCGTGCGTGCGTGCGTGAGTGTCTGAGTGTGAGTGTGTGTGTGTGTGTGAGAGTGAGTGTGTGTGTGTGTGTGTGTGTGTGTGTGTGTGTGTGTGTTTGTGTGTGTGTGTGTTTTGTGTGTGTGAGTGTCTGAGTGTGCGGGTTTATGTGGTTTATGAGGACACAAATTTGTATAATAACATGGGTATGACAGAGGTATTACAATATGAAGGTGGTTTATGAGGACACTGCCTATGTCCCGTAATTCAAAAGGCTTAAAAAACATACTAAATGGTGTTTTTTTGAAAATCTAAAAATGCACACAGTCTCCTGTGAGGGTAAGTTTAGGTGTAGGGTAGGTGTAGGGCAATAGCACACACAGTTTGTTCAGTATAAAAACCATTACGCCTATGGAGAGTCCCCGTAAACCACAAAAACCAACATGTGTGTGTGTGTGTGTGTGTGTGTGTGAGTGTCTGAGTGTGAGTCTCTCTGTGTGTGTGTGTGTGTGTGTGTGTGTGTGTGTGTGTGTGTGTGTGTGTGTTTAACGTAGCATTAATTCAGTAAGTGACGTCGGCACACGTGTAGCGAATCACTACCGTAAACTCACCACTTCATCATGTAAACATGTACATAGTGAAAAGCCCAGTATGTTCCACAGTTTTATGTGGATGTGCTTACATTAGCGAGTTTAAATATAGACGATACGATACTGAGAGGTTTTATGAAGCCACGTCTTGTTTAAAATCTCTCTCAAGTGTGCAGGCACAACTTGTAGGCAAAACGCCAAAGCTTTTGTACCATTTGCATAGCCATTTCTAATCCAAACGAGTGCCTGCGTGTGTGTGTGTGTGTGTGTGTGAGAGAGTTTGAGGGTGTGTGTGTGTGTGTGTTTAGTGTGTAAAGCTCATAGAAACACTGTAACATTTGTAAAGAAGCATTTATTGTAATAAGTGAACTCCTGGAATGTTTAATCTGAAGTCAGTCTGCAGTGTGAACGCTGAATCTGGTTTCACATCACATGATGTGTGAACAGTCCAGCGAAGACCAGGGGCCTCATTTATAAAGCGTGCGTACGCACAGATTTGATCGTAGAGTGTGCGTACGCTTAAATCCACGCCAGCGCTCATATTTATAAAAACTGTCTTTGACAAAAAGCTCTTAGCGTCACGTCAGGGTCTGAGCAGACATACGCACTTTTTATTGTCGGAGTATTGCAGGTTTTTTAAAATATAAGCTGTTCTTGCAACTCGCTGTTCTAAATTATGATGATTGGTGATATTTTATATGTTAATGATATTAATTAGGACTCGTTTACAAGCAGAGAGCTGAAACCATTCAGTTGTGCATCATTTGCGATTCATAGATTTCACATCTGAAAGAGACGCGTACGCTCGTTTTCTGTTCGTACGTTCTTTCTGTGAATCAAACGTACACATATTCGAGATATGATCGTACGATCAAATTTAGGATGGTTTCTGCGCAACATTTTATAAACGAGGCCCCAGACGTCTGACTTTAACCTTGTTTTCCATTGTAATGTGGACGGCATGATACTGTACGTATACATAGATTCTCTTGAATATTTTGGCAACCCATAGATTTTGACGATCAATAAAGTATAAATAAAGTATCAATATGCTCTTGTGCGTCTTTATTTCTGAACAAATCAAATATATTTTGGTTGATAGATTTTTATAAATATATTTTCAAAAATGTTATCTTATACATACACTATATTGCCAAAAGTATTGGCACCCCCTTCTAATGAACAGGTTTGACTACTTTAGTAATTTCTATGAGTACAAATCTTAATGTTAAAGCATATAATGATATTCTAGGAAATTGTGTGCTTCTAATATTATAGCAACAGTTTGGACTCTTTTCTATTCTAACATGACAATGTCTCTGTGTATAAGACAAGGTTCAAAAAGAAAATGATTGATTGAGTCAGTGTGGAAGAACTTGACTGGTCTGCATAAAACCAAGTCCTAATCCCAGTTTAACACCTCTGGTGTGACTGTAAATGCAGACCTTGAGACAAAAACTCATCACCAAACACCAATGACTTGTACATATGGGTTCAGTCATTTTAGACACTTACAAAACTGTTGAACAGAGATGAAATACAATTTTTAAATACATGAATTATGTTCCCATCGTTGTTGCCACAGATTTGGAAGTGCATTTTTCTGTTCTAAAGAAGGGGGTGCCAATACTTTTGTCTATATAGTGTATGTACAAGTCATTGGTGTTTGGTGATGAGTTTTTGTCTCAAGGTCTGCATTTACAGTCACACCAGAGGTGTTAAACTGGGATTAGGACTTGGTTTTATGCAGACCAGTCAAGTTCTTCCACACTGACTCAATCAATCATTTTCTTTTTGAACCTTGTCTTATACACAGAGACATTGTCATGTTAGAATAGAAAAGAGTCCAAACTGTTGCTATAATATTAGAAGCACACAATTTCCTAGAATATCATTATATGCTTTAACATTAAGATTTGTACTCATAGAAATTACTAAAGTAGTCAAACCTGTTCATTAGAAGGGGTGCCAATACTTCTGGCAATATGGTGTATATATACACACACACACACACACACACACATATATATATATATATACACAGTATATATCATTTCTAACTCATCCAACTACTTGTCCGCTTGATCCTATTCCATCTCATCTCCTTCAAGCCGTTTCTCCTGCAGTTGTACCTGCACTCACTCACATCATTAACACATCCCTTCACACTGGTGTGTTTCCCTCAGCATTTAAACAGGCCCCACTACTTAAGAAACCCACCCTTAACCCATCTCTTTTAGAGAACTACAGACCGGTTTCCCTTCTACCTTTCATTGCAAAAACTCTTGAATGAGATGTGTTCAATCAAGTCTCTGCCTTTCTCACACAGAACAACCTCCTGGACAGCAACCAGTCTGGCTTCAGAAGTGGACATTTGACCGAGACTGCCTTGCTCTTGTTGTTGAAGCCCTAAGACTGGCAAGAGCGGCTTCCAAATCTTCAATACTTATCTTGCTGGATCTGTCCGCTGCTTTTGATACGGTTAACCACCAGATTAACCACCACTCTCCTCTCCACCTGTAGCTGGTGTGTGGTGAGCGCACTGGTGCCGTTGTCCTGTGGCTGCCGTCGCATCATCCAAGTGGATGCTGCACACTGGTGGTGGTTGAGGAGAGACCCCCCCCCCCCCCACATGATTGTAAAGCGCTTTGGGTGTATGGCAATACACAATAAAAGTGCTATATAAATGCTTCATTCATTCATTCAGATCCTCCTGTCAACCCTATTGAGAAAGGGCATCTCAGGAACCACACTCCAGTGGTTTGAGTCTCAGATAGGTCCTTCAAGGTATCTTGGAGAGGTAAGGTATCCAAGTCGCAACATATAACTACTGGTGTGCCTCAGGGCTCGGTTCTCGGACCGCTTCTCTTTTCTGTCTACATGGCATCACTAGGTTCTGTCGTTCAGAAACATGGCTTTTCATATCACTGCTATGCTGATGACACTCAACTCTACCTCTCATTCCATCCTGATGATCCGACGATAGCTGCTCGCATCTCAGCTTGACATTTCTTTCTGGATGCAGGACCATCACCTTCAACTCAACCTTGCCAAGACAGAACTGCTTGTGGTTCCATCAAACCTATCGTTTGATCACAATTTCACCATCCAGTTAGACACACCAACCATAACTCCTTCAAAAACAGCCAGAAACCTTGGAGTTGTGATTGATGATCAGCTGACTCAGAGCACATTGCTATAACTGCCCGGTCCTGCAGATTTGCTTTATTCAACATCAAGAAGATCAGGTCCTTTCTTTCAGAACATGCTTCACAACTCCTTGTTCAGGCTCTTGTTCTGTCCAGGCTGGACTATTGCAATGCTCTCTTGCCAGTTCTATCAAACCTTTACAATTAATCCAGAACACGGCAGCAAGATTAATATTTAATGAACGAATATCTCCATTCTTTTTTTTACATTACAAGAAAAAAATGTATTTATCTATAACACATGTGAACATATACTCTGTTACTGCATCCAGTGCTATTTTACTATAATAGTTTTTATATCTATATTTTCATTTTGAATTTAAAGTTTTAGTATTTTTGTTGAGTTTTGTCATTTTAATTTGTTCAAATATGTTTGCAGTTTTTGTTAATTTTTTATTTTATTTTTAGTTATTTTCATACATTACATGAAACTAAATGAAGAAAAAAAAAAAAAAATATATATATATATATATACTGTATATGTATGTATGTACGTATGTATGTATATATA
This sequence comes from Aspiorhynchus laticeps, assembly GCA_023376895.1. Lineage (NCBI taxonomy): Eukaryota > Metazoa > Chordata > Actinopteri > Cypriniformes > Cyprinidae > Aspiorhynchus > Aspiorhynchus laticeps. Next base: position 1,926,265 of record CM041801.1, on the reverse strand, counting down.
TATATATTTTTAGTTAAGGCTTATTTTATTTCAAGTAAAAAAAATATATACATTTTGTTGTATGAAGAATGAAGATTGAAATTAAATATATTTTACAATATTTCCAAAAAAAAAAAAATTTGAGCTTGAACGTTTACAGTACATATTTAGCACGTATTTAACACGTAATTGTCCAGAAAAAAAAGAAAAATAAATATATATATTTTAAAATATATATATATATACATACATTTTTATATATATATATATATATATATATATATATATATATATATATATATATATATATATTATTTTTTTTTTTGTTAAGGCTTATTATATTTAAAGTAACACATTTTGAAATACATTTTGTTGTATGAAGAATGAAGATTGAAATTAAATATATTTTTTAACATTTCCAAAAAAATAAATAAAATTGAGCTACATATTTAGCACGTAATTGTCCAGAAAAAAAGGTAAAAAAAAGAAAAATAAATATATTTAAAATGTTTTTTTTTTTTTTTTGTTAAGGCTTATTTTATTTCAAGTAAAACACGTAATTGTCCAGAAAAAAAATAAAGAAAAGAAAATAAAGAAATATATATATATATAGATGTTTGTGTTTATGCGCAGCTTGTTGACGAGTCGAACTGAAGGTGTGTGTGTTTGTCTCTGTATCGTGAGCGGGTTGAAAATGTCAGTAAAACAGCGATGTTTGTGTTCCCTGCTTCTATATAAACATGTTCTCCTTCCATCTGCTCAGATTCACACCATCTGCTGAAGAACACGTCAAACATACAGAAGAAAGACACATTTCACTGCAATCCTCCAGAAGTCACTGAAAGCTCAGCTTTAGATTCTCTAAAGAATCAAACCTCACAGAAAAGATAGTATTAGTAGTAGAATAAAGTCGAAATATTACGAGAATAAAGTCGAAATATTACGAGAATAAAGTCGAAATATTACGAGAATAAAGTCAAAATGTTTCGAGATTAAAGTCGTAATATTTCGAGAATAAAGTCAAAATGTTTCGAGATTAAAGTCGTAATATTTCGAGAATAAAGTTGTAATATTTCGAGAATAAAGTCAAAATGTTTCGAGATTAAAGTCGTAATATTTCGAGAATAAAGTTGTAATATTTCGAGAATAAAGTCGAAATATTACGAGAATAAAGTCAAAATGTTTCGAGATTAAAGTCGTAATATTACGAGAATAAAGTCGTAATATTACGAGAATAAAGTCGTAATATTACGAGAATAAAGTTGAAATATTATGAGAATAAAGTTGTAATATTACAAGATTAAAGTCGAAATATTACGAGATTAAAGTCGAAATGTTTTAATATTTTAATGTTAATATTTCAACTTTATTCTCGTAATATTACGACTTTAATCTCGTAATCTTGGATTTATTTATTTTTTTTACATGGCACTAAAACGCCGTCGTATCTGTACACCGCAGGCTTCAAGATGAAAATTTAAAATAACAAACGTTTATTTAATTCAATTTTGGGTAAATTGGGACGCATTTTAATATTGAGTCAGGTGTCAAAAATTGGGATAATTTTTAATTTAGTTTATTAAGACTCATTATTAATGACAACATGAATCAGTCAGCTCATAATGTGAAGAATAATTATACGACAGTAAGACTAGAAGCAGTACATTAAAACAATATTACAAACTCTGAACACAACAAGTTCATCAGAAGCAATAACAATAAGAGCAATGCATGCTGGGAGTCTGAACAAGCTACAGCTTTCCTGGATTCAGAGAGCAAGTGTTCACTGTATGTACTGTAAACATGTTATTATGTATATTCACACGCATACAGTGCTTGATCACCTCCTCAGATCATTTATAATACAGTTCCAAACAAACACCAGAAGAAAACACTGAAGTAGCATAAATGAGTCATTTAATTTTAATAAGAAAAGCTTTTTAAAAAACCCTGTTTGAAATTATTATAGGAACTTTATAATCTGCTCCGTCCCGTTATTGTTGTGCGTGCTCTCATGAAGAAACGCCAGGATCATATTTCACCCTGAAATCAAAAGAGAGAAAAAATAATAATTATATATTTCATAAAGTAGAATATATATTTAGTCAGCACTTGAGTGTACTAGTGTATGAAAGATGGTTCAAGTGCACTACAAGTGCTGACTAAATACATTTTTAATACAGAGATAGTGTTAAAAACACATTTTAGTTTATATTCACACGGTGTCCCAAAATAGAAGTACTAAAGAATAATTTTTAGTATATTAAGTACAAAAGTAGTGCGCAAAAATAGAGCACTTTAAGTGTTAAAACTTCTGGGGAAAAAAGTGGGTTGGTTAAAACTTCTGGAAACCTGAAACTAGGTTTAACTAACTCATTTTAGTTACTCATTTTAATTTCTAGACACTCCTATTTTTCTGAAACTTATTAACATATTATGACATAAACATATTAACACACAATGTTGTTGTGGACAGTGAGGGGTCTGGAGAACCGCTGCATTCACTGTGTGTAGTTGTCATGTAAAAATCATAATGTTATGGTTTGAGATTCACACACCGGCGGCTCGTCCAGTATGTTGATGAGCGGTTTGTCCAGCAGGGGGCTCCACTCAGGGGCCTCGACAGCGTCCAGCAGAAGAGCCAGCTCAGCCTCCAGCTTCTGAAGAGAGTCGTCCACCCGCTGAACACACACACACACACACACACACGCACGCATACACACACACGCACGCATGCACACAGACACACACACACACACACACACACACACACACACACGCACGCACACACACACACAGACACACACACACGCACGCATACACACGCACGCACGCACACAGTCACACACACACACATGCACGCATGCACACACACACACGCACACGCAATCACACACGCACAGACAGACACAGACACACACACACTCACACACACACGCACGCACACACACACACGCACGCACACACACACGCACGCACATACACACACACACGCACGCACGCACGCACACAATCACACACACACACACACACACACACGCACACACACACACACACACACACACACACACGCACACACACACACGCGCACACACAATCACACACACACACACACACACGCACACACACGCACACACACGCACACACACGCACACACACACGCACACACACGCACACACACATATAAAACTGTGTCTACAGTGAAAACAGCAAAATCAGCACAAACTCATTATGACCGATGAAGCATCTACATCGCTCAGATAAAACAGTGAAGGAGGGTCCAGAGCATATTTCACCCAAAATCAAACAAGAAATAATACATTTGGCTTAACTGTTTAACTATATATTTAAATAAGTAATTGTGACTTTTTATGATAAAAAAGAGAAATAAAAGTATTTTTGTATTCTTTTATTCTAATATATATATATATTTTAAACCAAATCTTAATTTAAAGGAAAAAAAGGTTAAAAAAAAAGAAAAGAAAAAAAAGATGCAAGATGCAAACTTAGAAATTGTTTAAGTTTTCCCCTCTAAAGTCTAAGATATAAACTCAAAATTTAGAAAGAAAAAGTTATAAATTTGCAAGATGTAACCTCACAAGGAAATTTAGAAGGAAAAAAGTAAAAAACTACAAGATGCACGCTTAACATTGAGGTGAAAAAGTGATAAATTTGAAGAACAAAGAGTCTAGAGGGAAAAAAATCACAAATTTGCATTATGTAAGCTAAGAATTTAGAGGACAGAAAAGTGAAAAACTAAAAGATGTAAACAGAATTTAAAGGGAAAAAGTCACACATTTCTAAAAATGTAACTCCGTAATTAGAGGACAAAACAAGTCACAAATGTTCGAGATATAAACAGAATTACGGGCGAAAAAATCACAAATTTCCAAGACTTAAACTGTGGAAAAAATATGAAACTACAAGATACAAACTCAGGATTTAGAGGAAAAAACGTCACAAATTTGCAAGATGTGAACTCAGAACAGAGGGGGGGGGGGGGCTTGCATTATGTAAGCTAAGAATTTAGAGGGAAAAAGGTCCAAAAACGCAGAAATCGGAGGACAAAAAGTCACAAATGTTCAATATATAAACGCAGAATTTAGATGGAAAAAAGTCATAAATTTGCAAGACGTAAACTCAGAATTTAGAGGATGAAAAAAAATCTTTTTTAGAATTTAGAGGATAGAATTTTTTTTTTTTAGAATTTAGAGGATAGAAAAAATAATTTTTAGAATTTAGAGGATGGAAAAAATAATTTTTAGAATTTAGAGGATAGAAAAAAATAATTTTTAGAATTTAGAGGATGAAAAAAAAATATTTTTAGAATTTAGAGGATAGAAAAAAATAATTTTTAGAATTTAGAGGATGAAAAATAATTTTTAGAATTTAGAGGATGGAAAAAATAATTTTTAGAATTTAGAGGATAGAAAAAATATTTTTTAGAATTTAGAGGATGAAAAAAAAATATTTTTAGAATTTAGAGGATGAAAAAAAAATATTTTTAGAATTTAGAGGATGAAAAAAAAATATTTTTAGAATTTAGAGGATGGAAAAAAATATTTTTAGAATTTAGAGGATAGAAAAAAATAATTTTTAGAATTTAGAGGATGGAAAAAAATAATTTTTAGAATTTAGAGGATGAAAAATTTTTTTTTTTAGAATTTAGAGGATGAAAAAATTTTTTTTTTTAGAATTTAGAGGATAAAAAAAAATATTTTTTAGAATTTAGAGGATGGAAAAAAATAATTTTTAGAATTTAGAGGATGAAAAAAAATAATTTTTAGAATTTAGAGGGCGTAAAAGTCAAGAAAATAAAAGATATAAACAAAAGTAAATGCAAGATGTAAGATGTAAAAAAAATGTCAGAATGGTGAAAGTCT
>CM041801.1:1916403-1918903 GCA_023376895.1 Aspiorhynchus laticeps | reverse complement strand
ATCAGACAATGTAGTTTCATGGTTTAATACTTATTTAAAGGGAAGAACTCATTGCGTGCAAGTGGAAGGTATCAAATCAGACTTATTGTGAGTGGGTACGGGAGTCCCCCAAGGATCTGTATTAGGGCCATTATTATTTATTATATATATAAATTGTTTAGACGTTAACATTTATAATGCAAGGTTCCACTTTTATGCAGACGACACTGTCATCTATTGTTCTGCTCCTACAAAACAACAAGCTTTGGGTGACTTACAATCAGCGTTTGATATTATTCAAGCAAGGTTTTTTACTTTGAAGTAACAAAATTTATGTGGTTATCAAACTCTAGAAATTCTTTGGATGGTTCTGTTGTTCTCCAAACTCTGCAAGGAAAATTGATCGCATTAGTGTCAGAGTATAAGTATCTGGGCATCATAATTGATGACACACTACGTTTTGATTCATATATTAATTATTTGCGATTAAAGTTGAAGAAGCGGCTAGGATTTTATTTCAGAAACAAGTCTTGCTTTTCATTTAATGCAAGGAAGAAGCTTGTGTCTGGATCTTTTTTACCGATTCTTGCCTCTCTGGAAGCTGTGTATCATGGTGCTTTAAGATTTATTACGGATTGTAAATTTTCTACACATCATTGTATACTATATAATAGAGTTGCCTGGTCTTCACTTGCTGTTCGAAGGCAAATGCATTGGTATTTATTGATTTAAAAAGCTATTCTGGGTTTTTTGCCATCCTATCTCTGTTGTTTGATTCACCAAAAACTTTTCATTGCGTTCTCAGTCTTTTTATAATCTTTATGTACCTTCAGCACGAACTAATTTAGGTAAAACTGCATTTGAATATGCTGCACCATCAGACTGGAGCTTTCTTCAAATGAAACTGCGGCTAAATCAGTTGGTGTCTCTTAGTAAATTTAAAACACCTTTGCGTGCAATATAAAATGATTTAATGATCTGCAAATGCTTTTAATGCTGTAATATTTTATTGTTGTGATGTACTGTTTTTTGTCGTATGTGTATTTGTATAACTGGGCCGCCAATCTTGGCCAGGACACACCTGGAAAATATATTTTTAATCTCAGTGAGGTTCTCTCCTGGTTAAATAAAGGCAATAATACAAATTTGACTGTTTTTATTGATTTTGAGGAACACTGAATGTGTTTTTGTGCAAGTGAGATGAGTAAATACATGTTGATATTTAGTCTAGAACTACAGTAAGATCATGTTGATATTTAGTCTAGAACTACAGTAAGATCGTGATGATATTTAGTCTAGAACTACAGTAAGATCGTGTTGATATTTAGTCTAGAACTACAGTAAGGTCGTGATGATATTTAGTCTAGAACTACAGTAAGATCGTGTTGATATTTAGTCTGAACTACAGTAAGATCGTGTTGATATTTAGTCTAGAACTACAGTAAGATCGTGTTGATATTTAGTCTAGAACTACAGTAAGATCGTGTTGATATTTAGTCTGAACTACAGTAAGATCATGTTGATATTTAGTCTAGAACTACAGTAAGATCATGTTGATATTTAGTCTAGAACTACAGTAAGATCGTGTTGATATTTAGTCTAGAACTACAGTAAGATCGTGTTGATATTTAGTCTAGAACTACAGTAAGATCACGTTGATATTTAGTCTAGAACTACAGTAAGATCGTGTTGATATTTAGTCTAGAACTACAGTGAGATCGTGTTGATATTTAATCTAGAACTACAGTAAGATCGTGTTGATATTTAGTCTAGAACTACAGTAAGATCGTGTTGATATTTAGTCTAGAACTACAGTCAGATCGTGTTGATATTTAGTCTAGAACTACAGTGAGATCGTGTTGATATTTAGTCTAGAACTACAGTGAGATCGTCTTGATATTTAGTCTAGAACTACAGTAAGATCGTGTTGATATTTAGTCTAGAACTACAGTAAGATCGTGTTGATATTTAGTCTAGAACTACAGTCAGATCGTGTTGATATTTAGTCTAGAACTACAGTCAGATCGTGTTGATATTTAGTCTAGAACTACAGTGAGATCGTGTTGATATTTAGTCTAGAACTACAGTCAGATCGTGTTGATATTTAGTCTAGAACTACAGTGAGATCGTGTTGATATTTAGTCTAGAACTACAGTAAGATCGTGTTGATATTTAGTCTAGAACTACAGTAAGATCGTGTTGATATTTAGTCTAGAACTACAGTAAGATCGTGTTGATATTTAGTCTAGAACTACAGTAAGATCGTGTTGATATTTAGTCTAGAACTACAGTCAGATCGTGTTGATATTTAGTCTAGAACTACAGTCAGATCGTGTTGATATTTAGTCTAGAACTACAGTGAGATCGAGTTGATATTTAGTCTAGAACTACAGTAAGATCGTGTTGATATTTAGTCTAGAACTACAGTAAGATCGTGTTGATATTTAGTCTAGAACTACAGTAAGATCATGATGATATTTAGTCTAGAACTACAGTAAGATCATGTTGATATTTAGTCTAG
>CM041801.1:1838903-1908903 GCA_023376895.1 Aspiorhynchus laticeps | reverse complement strand
GACGTGCTGACACAAATTTCTAATTATTTTAAACGGTCGCTTTATCGCGTCCAGTGTAGGCAGACTTTAGCTGTTGCGGCGCGACACGGTGGTACTCACCTATCGAGAAGAACCAAAGCAACCTCGGCGTCCGATCGCAGGCCTTCCGCTCCTTAAAGGAACACTCCACTTTTTTTGGAAATAGGCTCATTTTATATCTCCCCAAGAGTTAAAAAGTTGAGTTTTACCGTTTTTGAATCCATTCAGCCGATGTCTGGCGGTAGCACTTTTAGCTTAGCTTAGCATAGTTCATTGAATCAGATTAGACCGTTAGCATTTGGTCATCAAAAATGACCAAAGAGTTTCGATATTTTTCCTATTTAAAGCTTGACTCTTCTGTAGTTGTAGCCTGAAAGTAGTCCCCAGCTCAGTAGCCTATGATATAGCTGGGGACTACTTTCAGGCTACAACTACAGAAGAGTCAAGCTTTAAATAGGAAAAATATCGAAACTCTTTGGTAATTTTTGAGCGCGATGCTAACGGTCTAATCTGATTCAATGATCTATGCTAAGCTAAGCTAAAAGTGCTACCGCCAGACATCGGCTGAATGGATTCAAAAACGGTAAAACTCAACTTTTTAACTCTTGGGGAGATATAAAATGAGCCTATTTCCAAAAAAAGTGGAGTGTTCCTTTAAGTTCTCTCCAGCGCTTAAAAGCTGATCCCATATTTACACGGGTTCTACTCCTTGCCTTATCGTTCCGCAGACGTTTTTCTCTTTTGGTTTTTATCCGCCATCGCTATCTTTCTGTCGCTCGGCTCGGCTCTGCACTGAACGCTCTCTCCTCCGCATCATGAGTAGACACGCCCCTTACTGCTGATTGGCTACAAGTTTGTTTTGGTACTCGACCCCGACTCAGTTTTCTAAAGCGTTTTTGAAAAATGACATACCCCACCTTTAATCTTAAAAAAATAAAGCAAATACATTAATCCAAATAGGAGTTATCGAATAAGCATGTGTCCTAAACTCCTGAAACAATGGTGTCTCATATTTTAGAGCAGTCACTGCAATTTATGAAAGAAATCAATTAAATCTGTATGTTGGTGTGTGTGAATACAATTCAGATGTAACCCCTTTGTAATTCTTAACATTTTCACAAGTAACTGTAATTTAATAAAAAACAAATCTCAGTAACTGTAACTCATTACAATTACATTTATTTTGTAATTAAATTACGTAATTCCGTTACATGTAACTAGTTACTCCCCAACACTGTAAAGGAGCGAACTAAATAAAAAACAAATATAACTGCACACTCCCTAAAAAACACTGTTTATTTGTTACCAAGGTTTAGTAGCCTTTGTCAAGAAATGTATGCAACTTTCTCTGTAAGTGTTTTATTTTGATGGTTTTTATTTTTTTATTATTTATTCTAATTTTCTGTTTTTTTTATCAATTATTAGTTTTTCATCAACTCAGAAACCCGTTTTTGAGAATCCCTGAGCCATTGATTACTCTGTTAATATAACTTTCCATGTGCTTTAAGAATAAATAAATATTAAAGATTTACATTTACATCTACATTTAGTCATTTGGCAGACGCTTTTATCCAAAGCGACTTACAATTGGGGAGTACATAAAGCGATTCATCTTGAAGAGGCAATCAGACAGAGGACGTGCTCGTAACACCGAGTCTCAGACATTGTTCAAATAGGTACAAGCTAGCAAGGGAAGGAGAGAAAGATAAAGGGAAAGATAATTATTATTATTTTTATTTTTTTTAGGATGAAGTCAAGTAGTGCCGAAAGAGACGAGTCTTCAGTTGTTGCTTGAAGCTTGATAGGGATCCAGCATTCCGGATAGGGCTGGGAAGATTATTCCACCAGCCAGGAACGGTGTTCTGGAGAGTGATTTTGAGCCTCTCTGTGATGGTACCACAAGGCGTCGCTCACTAGCAGATCTCAGACTTCTGGAGGGGATGTAGATTCGTAATAGTGAGTGGAAGTAGTGCTGAGCCTGTGGTCGTTCTGTATGCAAGCATCAGTGTCTTGAACTTGATGCGAGCTGCCACTGGTTGCCAGTGCAGTGAGATGAAGAGAGGTGTAACATGGGCTCTTTTGGGCTCGTTGAAGACCAGTCGTGCCGCTGCATTCTGAATCAAATATTAAATATTATACACACACATTTGAGTGAAAATTAAGTGATGTTTTATTAACAAATTTTGGGAGGAGCACGCACAGATAATTAACCCGGCCAATTCATTATCAGCAATTGCATCATCTATCCAACCAGCACGAGAGAGAACCCCTATAATTAATCAAAGCAGTCTTACCTTCATTCTCTCTTATCTTTCAGCATTGGCACATCCAATCGCCGCAAATATGTCAGAGATCGAATTATTCTCGGACGACAACTCCTTCGACACTCCGGATCCTCCGGGGGTCTCCAGTCACCGTCCATCGCACCAGCGCTCCGCAGGACACCACAACCACCTTCCCCCGCGTCCTCCTACGCTTCAGCCCTCCCCTCCAGAAGTTCAGATCTGAATCAAAAGATTCACGAACCCGCTCCGAAGTTCAGATCTGAATCAAAAGATTCATGAACCCGCTCCGAAGTCCCGATTCGCAAATAATTTGATTCAGATCTGAACTTCGGAGCGGGTTCGTGAATCTTTTGATTCAGATCTGAACTTCGGAGCGAGTTCGTGAATCTTTTGATTCAGATCGGGACTTCGGAGCGGGTTCGTGAATCTTTTGATTCAGATCAGGACTTCGGAGCGGGTTCATGAATCTTTTGATTCAGATCTGAACTTCGGAGCGAGTTCGTGAATCTTTTGATTCAGATCGGGACTTCGGAGCGGGTTCGTGAATCTTTTGATTCAGATCAGGACTTCGGAGCGGGTTCATGAATCTTTTGATTCAGATCAGGACTTCGGAGCGGGTTCGTGAATCTTTTGATTCAGATCAGGACTTCGGAGCGGGTTCATGAATCTTTTGATTCAGATCGGGACTTCGGAGCGGGTTCGTGAATCTTTTGATTCAGATCAGGACTTCGGAGCGGGTTCATGAATCTTTTGATTCAGATCAGGACTTCGGAGCGGGTTCCTGAATCTTTTGATTCAGATCGGGACTTCGGAGCGGGTTCGTGAATCTTTTGATTCAGATCGGGACTTCGGAGCGGGTTCATGAATCTTTTGATTCAGATCGGGACTTCGGAGCGGGTTCATGAATCTTTTGATTCAGATCGGGACTTCGGAGCGGGTTCATGAATCTTTTGATTCAGATCGGGACTTCGGAGCGGGTTCGTGAATCTTTTGATTCAGATCGGGACTTCGGAGTGATCAAACAATTAAACGTCTGTTGTCTGCTGTTATGTCAGCATGTATCACGCGATTCTGAGAAAAAAAGTTACACACACACACACAGTATAACAAAGTCACACACAGACACACACACTATAACAAAGTCTCACACACATACACACACACACACACACACTATAACAAAGTCTCACATACACACACACACACACACTATAACAGTCTCACACACACACACACACTATAACAGTCTCACACACACACACACACACTATAACAAAGTCTCACACACATACACACACACACACACGCGCTATAACAAAGTCTCACACACACACACACACACTATAACAAAGTCTCACACACACACACTATAAAGTCTCACATACACACACACACACTATAACAGTCTCACACACACACACGCGCTATAACAAAGTCTCACACACACACACACACACTATAACAAAGTCTCTCACACACACACACACACACACACACTATAAAGTCTCACACACACACACACACACACACTATAACAGTCTCACTCACACACACACGCGCTATAACAAAGTCTCACTCACACACACACACACACACACACTATAAAGTCTCACATACACACACACACACACACACACTATAACAGTCTCACACACACACACACACACTATAACAAAGTCTCTCACACACACACACACACACACACACTATAAAGTCTCTCACACACACACACACACACTATAACAAAGTCTCACACACACACACACACACACGCGCTATAACAAAGTCTCACTCACAGATTTGCTCTGCGGGAGACAGCCCTTGATTTTAGAAGATAAAATACATTTAAAAAATGAAAAAGAAGAATTAAGGGGAATCAAAATATGAATAGTGTATTGCTATTGTGTGACTATTAATATATAATCATGCAATCCATACCAAAGTAACTGTAATAGTGTAGCAGCAGAGGAAGAAACACAGTGAAAGTTCAGCCGCAGGTGTTCAAGGGTATAGGTCACCGTGTATAATGTGCAAAGCTCCTTAAGAGAGAAGGATCCACAATAGTGCTTACACGACTGAAGATAACTGGAGCCGCAGACTCTCTGATAGCTGAGCTCATGAAGAGATTTACTGCTCTTATCTTTTATCTTCTCCTCTGTGCTTCGATTAAAATCTGCCTGATTAACTGTGATGTTTCAAGTTTCATTTATTAAATAAAACTTATTTAAACACACGGTGTGTGTGTGTGTGTGTTTGTGTGTGTGTTATATTGTGTGTGTGTGTTATAGTGTGTGTGTGTGTGTGTGTTATAGTGTGTGTGTGTATGTGAGACTTTGTTATAGTGTGTGTGTGTGTGTGTGTTATTATGTGTGTGTGTATGTGAGACTTTGTTATAGTGTGTGTGTGTGTGTGTGTTATAGTGTGTGTTATAGTATGTGTGTGTGTTATATTGTGTGTGTTATAGTGTGTGTGTGTTATAGTGTGTGTCTGTGTGTTATAGTGTGTGTTATAGTATGTGTGTGTGTTATATTGTGTGTGTTATAGTGTGTGTGTGTTATAGTGTGTGTGTCTGTGTGTTATAGTGTGTGTGTTATATTGTGTGTGTCTGTTATATTGTGTGTGTGTGTGTGTGTGTGTGTGTGTCTGTGTCTGTGTGTGTTATATTGTGTATGTGTGTGTGTGTGTGTGTGTGTGTGTTATATTGTGTGTGTGTGTGTGTGTGTGTGTGTGTGGGCTCCTCCATTCCTCTATTTGTTCTCATAGTATTATTAAATGCTGTGTGCTAGAATCTGCTGGAAAGCGTCTCTGTATTGACTTCTCTCTTGGCTGGACTGGTCATCAAGGGACGGACACGGACAACAATGATCCTGCTTTGGGATCTTGTTAGTTTTGTGTGATGTATTGGAGCTGTCAGGTGTGATGTCTGGGGTTAGAGCTCGTCTGTAAATCTCGTCTGCACATGTTCGTCTGCATCATGCGGGATAAAAAGAGGCAAAGGAAACATTACAAGCTCCATAAAATATGTTCTGTGCATGAATAACAGCAGCAGTGTCGGGGAAAGATACTTTTAAAAGTAATGCATCACAATATTGCGTTACTCCATAAAAAACACACACACACACACACACACACACACACACACTAACGCACACACTTACACACAATATAACACACACACACACACACTATAACACACACACACGCATACGTTCTGTGCATGAATAACAGCAGCGGGAAAGTTACTTTTAAAAGTAATGCATCAAAATATTGCGTTACTCCATAAAACACACACACACACACACACACACAATATAACACACACACACTAACACACACACAATATAACACACACACACACACACACACAATATAACACACACACACACAATATAACACACTAACACACACACACACACACACACACACAATATAGCACACACTCACACTCACACACACACACACACACACACACACACACAATATAGCACACACTCACACACACACACACACACACACAATATAGCACACACACACACACACACACACACACACAATATAGCACACACTCACACACACACACACACACACACACACACACACAATATAGCACACACTCACACACACACACACACACACACACAATATAGCACACACTCACACACACACACACACACACACACCATAACCAGCGTTCGGGAAAGTTACTTTTAAAAGTAATGCATTACAATATTGCGTTACTCCCTAAAACAAAGTAACTAATTACATTACTTAGTTACTTTTTATGCAAAGTAATGTTTTACATTACTTTTTGTGTTACTTTTCAAACCTGGGCAGGGGTGGCTTGTTTGTTTTTAATATTAAAATTCTATTTTTGGTAAATGTAAAGCCCTTTCACACCAAAAAGTGAAATGAAAAAGCCTCAGGCTGAAGGAAAAGTAAATTCACGTCTGTTAATTTATCTAAAGTCATTTTTGCTTAATAGTATGATTGAATTTAATAATCAAAGCTCAGCAGCAAAAACATTGTTTAATAAAATGGGATTAAATACCTAAAGGATATTTGTGTTATTTAGCATTAATTATTGCAGATTTGCGTTATATTCAGATTTTGCATTTCACTGTGCTTTATTGATTTTGAGGAACACTGAATGTGTTTTTGCGCAGGTGAGATGAGTAAATACATGTTGATATTTAGTCTAGAACTACAGTAAGATCGTGTCGATATTTAGTCTAGAACTACAGTAAGATCGTGTTGATATTTAGTCCAGAACTACAGTAAGATCGTGTTGATATTTAGTCTAGAACTACAGTAAGATCGTGTTGATATTTAGTCCAGAACTACAGTAAGATCGTGTTGATATTTAGTCCAGAACTACAGTAAGATCGTGTTGATATTTAGTCCAGAACTACAGTAAGATCGTGTTGATATTTAGTCTAGAACTACAGTAAGATCGTGTTGATATTTAGTCCAGAACTACAGTAAGATCGTGTTGATATTTAGTCCAGAACTACAGTAAGATCGTGATGATATTTAGTCCAGAACTACAGTAAGATCGTGTTGATATTTAGTCCAGAACTACAGTAAGATCGTGTTGATATTTAGTCCAGAACTACAGTAAGATCGTGATGATATTTAGTCCAGAACTACAGTAAGATCGTGTTGATATTTAGTCCAGAACTACAGTAAGATCGTGTTGATATTTAGTCCAGAACTACAGTAAGATCGTGTTGATATTTAGTCTAGAACTACAGTAAGATCGTGTTGATATTTAGTCCAGAACTACAGTAAGATCGTGTTGATATTTAGTCCAGAACTACAGTAAGATCGTGTTGATATTTAGTCCAGAACTACAGTAAGATCGTGTTGATATTTAGTCCAGAACTACAGTAAGATCGTGATGATATTTAGTCTAGAACTACAGTAAGATCGTGTTGATATTTAGTCCAGAACTACAGTAAGATCGTGTTGATATTTAGTCCAGAACTACAGTAAGATCGTGTTGATATTTAGTCCAGAACTACAGTAAGATCGTGTTGATATTTAGTCCAGAACTACAGTAAGATCGTGTTGATATTTAGTCCAGAACTACAGTAAGATCATGTTGATATTTAGTCCAGAACTACAGTAAGATCGTGATGATATTTAGACTCTTTAGGAAGAGAAATTCAATAAAAATGACTTTTTAAAATCTGTTAGTGATCCTTGTGATGGACTGGACATCCATCAGGGTTTTTCTCCACCTGTGGCTCAACAAAGGTTTATTAAAAGATACAGTTCACAACTTCAAAGGCATTTTAATTATTAAAAAAATTCAGAACAAAATAAAAATGAAGAAAATGAAGATTTAAAACTGCAATTGACCTCAGAACTGGGCTAACATCTCACTTGTAAATGTTGCAGGGAAATACAATTTCATAAAAACGTCAATCGACAATTTTCATAAATTAGGCCTATTTAAAAATTTCAAAAAAAAAAAAAAAAAAAAAAAATTTTTGGTCTAAAATGAATTAAATATAATGTAGAGTTGCAGTAAAATAATACTTTATAATCATAAGCCCAGGATATTTGGCTCAAATTATCCCACTTTTATACCAAACGTGCATCATCCAGCAGTTTAGGGCTCATATCATGCAAAGATTATAGCCTCATAATATTTATGCCCCTAAAGCTACTAGCTCTAATTGTCACGTATCAGCCAGGCTCTTTCACCTCCCAATCACAATGCACTCCTTCACCTGAGTATTAATTGCACTCACCTGCACGTCATCAGCCTGCATACAAAAGCACACACCTCACATTGTCTGATCTCGTTTCCTTCGAAGTGGACTAATGCTACTACAGCTACTTACCCTGATCTCCTACTTCCCTCCTGTCTCATCCCCAGTGTGTTCCTCCCAGCTCTACTCCATCGTCTGTGTCTCTAAGGATCTCCTCAAGTGTGTCTACCCAGTCCAGGATTGTGAGGTGTGTGCTCCGTTTCCCCCATCCACGAGTTCAAAGCAAAGGAAATTACTGTGCTTATTCATTGAGCTTGTTACTCACCTCCATCAGCTACCCGCTGACTCCACCGATTGCAATAAAACTCACCTGTTGTATTCTAACCATCTGTCTGAGTCTGCTTCCCTAACACTGATAAGAAATTGTTGATATTCTGTTTATTACAAGCAAAACTTATAGTAGCTCGTCATTGGAAAAACACAAAGTCCTCATTTTAAACAATGGATACAAGAATTGTCTCATTGCTTGTCTTTGGAAAAAATCACATTAAGTTTTTCAAAGTATGGAAACCAATTATATGATGTTTGAAGGAAGCTGATCCAAATCTATTTTCTGTGTAACTTGGCATATCATGCATCATCTGATATCAATGCACCATTGTTTTGACACCTTTATATTGCATGTGCATGTATTTATATATATATATATATATATATTTGTAATTTCTACCCTCCCACCCCCTTTTTTTCTCTTATTATTTTTTTTATTACATGTTAAAAGTTTCTAAAATCAATACAGTGTTGAAAGAAAAAAAAAACTTCCTAAAGCACAAACACACGTGTGATATTTTCTCAGATTTCTCTGTAATTTTTCAGACACATGAAGCATGAGTCCTTGAACATAAATCTAGTTACCAATTATTCCATACGGAAGCCCGTTCTCCCACCACTGAATAAAAAATAAAAAGGGTAATTGCAATTCTGACTTTTTTTTTCTATCAATTCCGACTTTTTTTTTTAATCGGAATTCCGACTTTTTTTTTTTAATCGCAATTCCGACTTTTTTTTAATCGCAATTCCGACTTTTTTTTAAATCGCAATTCCGACTTTTTTTCTCGCAATTCCGACTTTTTTTTCTCGCAATTCCGACTTTTTTTTCTCGCAATTCCGACTTTTTTTCTCGCAATTCCGACTTTTTTTCTCGCAATTCCGACTTTTTTTTTCCTCGCAATTCTGACTTTTTTTTAATCGCAATTCCGACTTTTTTTATCGCAATTCTGACTTTATCGCAATTCCGACTTTTTTTCTCGCAATTCCGACTTTTTTATCGCAATTCCGACTTTTTTTTATTGCAATTATGACTTTTCTCGCAATTCTGACTTTTTTTTTTTCGCAATTCCGACTTTTTTTCCCGTAATTCTGACTTTTTTTCCGAATTGTGAGATAAAAAGTTAGAATTGCGAGAAAAAAAAGGCAGAATTGTGAGTTTTTATCTCGCAATTGTGACTATAAATCGCAATTCTGACTTCTGTGAGTTTATATCATGCAATTCTGTGAAAAAAGTCAGAATTGTGAGATAAAAAACTTTCTCTATTTTTTATTCAGTGGCGGGAACGGGCCTCCATAATTCCATGGGCCATCGCAGGGTGAGTAAAATGGATAACTCTTCATATATTTGTGGTCATATCTCCAATTATCTTTAAGGTTGTCTAGAAGCAAGGGGTGGCTCAACTTTCCCCGCAGGCTATATATCATGGCTGCAGCATTTCTGGAGCCTGGAGCATCATAAATGATGAAGTCAGAAGTGATCTGTGATCCGGTCTGAGGAGGATTTGTCCTGGAGGTCAGAGCTCGAGGTCTTCTGGAGGACCTCATGTAGTCTGATTACACCACGTGAGAGGCGGGTTTAACCCGGGTCTGATACAGGAATAGAGCTGTAGGTGGAGTCCTGGAGGGCTGAAGGGCCGGAGAGACTCCAGCGTGTGATTATGGATAATCCCTCCTTAAATAACCCTGAGCGGTAAGCTAATGTTGTGGAGGACGAGGACAATACCGCTGGACACAGAGAGCGTATTTCATGTCAGGATGAATTTCGCAGCACAGTTTTTTGCTAAGTTTGTGAACGACGGCTTGCAGGAGACGCGGAGGAGCTTTAACGACAGCGAGGAGTATGATCCCTTCTGGCAGAGGTGGGAAACTAGCGTGTTATCTTCTGCTCACCAAGCCTGCATTTATTTGATACAAAATACAGTAAAATTGTGAAATATTTTTACTATTTAAAATAACTGCTTTCTATGTGAATATGTGTTAAACTGTAATTTATTTCTGTGATCAAAGCTGTATTTTCAGCATCATTACTCCAGTCTTCAGTGTCACATGATCTTCAGAAATCATAATAATATGCTGATTTGATGCTCAAAAATCGTCTATTATTATTATTTGATGATAATTTTTTTTCAGGATTCTTTGATGACCAGAAAGATCAAAAGAGCAGCATTTATCTGAAATAAAAAGCTTTTGGAACAATATACACTATACTATTCAAAAGCTTGGAGTCAGTGTAATTAAAAAATAAATAAAAATTGGTTAGGGGGGGGGGGTATATAAATTAATACTTTTATTTAGCAAAGATGCTTTAAATTGGTCAAAAGTGATGATAAAGACATTTATAATATTACAAAATATATCTGTTTCAGATAAATGCTGTTCTTTTGAACTTTCTATTCATCAAAGAAACCTGAAAAAATTCTACTCAGCTCTTTTCGACATAAATGTTTTTGAGCAGCAAATATTATATATATATTATTATGATTTCTGAAGATCATGTGACACTGAAGACTGCAGTAATGATGCTGAAAATACAGCTTTGATCACAGAAATAAATTATATTTTAAAATATATTCAAATAGGAAGCAGTTATTTTAAATAGTAAAAATATTTCACAATTTTTGCTGTATTTTGGATCAAATAAAAGCAGGCTTGATGAGCAGAAGAGACTTCTTTAAAAAAAATCTTACTGTTTAGAAACTCTTGACTGGTAGAGTATGTCTGAAACCCTTAGAGAGCCTCCAGAATCTTCCCCGTGTGCTCCTGAGTCTGAGCTCCACCAGCGTTTAGCAGATCCTCTGTGTTCTCCGTCCCATCCTGAGCTTCCTCCATCCACTGATCCACATCCAGCCCTTGAGACGCCCAAACCTGCACCAGAACACACACTGAGACACCAGGCTTCACCTCCATCACCTTCAGCATCTCCCGCTCCGAGAAAACCCAGCAGGTCTCAGCCTGGAGCTTCAAAGAGTGCTGATGCTCCTCAGCCGGCTTCCAAAGCTCCCGATCCTTCTCCTGTAGAAGCAGCGGACCCGTCCTCATCCGTAGCTCTCCCACAGCTCTCAGAGAACACCTCTCTCCTGACGCTCCTCCACGCTTTAGTGTGCATCCTCCTCAGACTCTTCCTCACCTTCATCCTCCTCTTCCAGCCGCGGTAAACATGAGACACGTCTCAAACATCTTTTATTAAAGTGCCACTATTATTGGTAATGAAAGTTTCAAAATATTTTCAGAATCAAGTCAAAATTATGAGAATTAAATTGTAGCAATTACGAGATTAAAGTTATAATATTTTGAGAGTATAGCATATTGCGCATGCAGATGGCCCGGACTGGGAGCACCGGGAGAAATTCCTGTGGCCTAGTTAGTTAATGAACATAGTTAATGCACAGTTAGTTAATGCGCATAGTTAGTTAATGCACATAGTTAGTTAATGCACATAGTTAATTAATGCACATAGTTAGTTAATGCGCATAGTTAGTTAATGCACATAGTTAGTTAATGAACATAATTAATGCAAATAGTTAGTTAATGCGCATAGTTAGTTAATGCGCATAGTTAATTAATGCACATAGTTAGTTAATGCACATAGTTAATGCACATAGTTAGTTAATGCACATAGTTAGATAATGAACATAGTTAATGCACATAGTTAGTTAATGCACATAGTTAATGCACTTAGTTAGTTAATGCACATAGTTAGTTAATGCACATAGTTAGTTAATGAACAGTTAATGCACATAGTTAATTAATGCACATAGTTAATGCACATAGTTAATTAATGCACGGTTAATTAATGCACATAGTTAGTTAATGCACATAGTTAATTAATGCACGGTTAATTAATGCACATAGTTAGTTAATGCACATAGTTAATTAATGCACGGTTAATTAATGCACATAGTTAATGCACATAGTTAATTAATGCACATAGTTAGTTAATGCACATAGTTAATGCACATAGTTAATTCATGCACATAGTTAGTTAATGCACATAGTTAATGCACATAGTTAGTTAATGCACATAGTTAATTAATGCACGGTTAATTAATGCACATAGTTAGTTAATGCACATAGTTAATTAATGCACATAGTTAGTTAATGCACATAGTTAGTTAATGCACATAGTTAATGCACATAGTTAGTTAATGCACATAGTTAGATAATGAACATAGTTAATGCACATAGTTAGTTAATGCACATAGTTAATGCACTTAGTTAGTTAATGCACATAGTTAGTTAATGCACATAGTTAGTTAATGAACAGTTAATGCACATAGTTAATTAATGCACATAGTTAATGCACAGTTAATTAATGCACGGTTAATTAATGCACATAGTTAGTTAATGCACATAGTTAATTAATGCACGGTTAATTAATGCACATAGTTAGTTAATGCACATAGTTAATTAATGCACGGTTAATTAATGCACATAGTTAATGCACATAGTTAATTAATGCACATAGTTAGTTAATGCACATAGTTAATGCACATAGTTAATTCATGCACATAGTTAGTTAATGCACATAGTTAATGCACATAGTTAGTTAATGCACATAGTTAATTAATGCACGGTTAATTAATGCACATAGTTAGTTAATGCACATAGTTAATTAATGCACATAGTTAGTTAATGCACATAGTTAGTTAATGCACATAGTTAATTCATGCACATAGTTAGTTAATGCACATAGTTAATGCACATAGTTAGTTAATGCACATAGTTAATTAATCACTTTTCCAAACCCCTCCTCTGCGTGACGCTACTCTACTCTGATTGGTCGATTTCATTTAAAGCAGTTTTTGTGAGCACAGTGTTACTTTGTGTACAGCGTTACCGTGGAAACCACTCCAAAAGCGCCACCTAGTGGCAAAGACTGAATTTGCATTTTCATTCAAACCAACAAGTGGGCAGGAAATATGCTAATGTTTCATGTTGATGTCAAACAGGGATTTGTTTTAAAAACGACTCGTTTCAATGATTCAGAGTCGACTCTTTCTTTTGAGAGACGATAACTTTATACACGGAGCACTTTCAGATTTAACACTTTGCAGATGTTTTCAATTCACTTACACACTGCATTCTCAAAAATACATAATACGGGCACTTTAATGCATGGCAATATGCCTGTAAAGCCTGATTTATAAAAAAAGAGTCAGAAAAAAATATATATTTTAAAAGTTTGCATGTGTGTGTTTTTTGATGCATCAGGATTTTAAGTGGAGGAAAAAACTGCTCAATTTTATTCAGAGACTCAAACTGAACAAAAATATGAATTTGGTGCAGATGCTAATATTAATATGATGAAATTCTGATGCTTGTGATGTAAATCAATGAGATGTTTATAACAGTAGAGCAGATACTGACATTAAATGATCTAAATATCACTCTATATCTCCAATAATACGTCTCAGTAAGATGAGATTGAAATGATCCAAACATATAATGCAATGATAATCAAGAGATGAATAATAAAGGCTCCTCAGAAGATGTGAGATGAAGATCATTCCTCCGCTGAGGAACAGTGAAAGTAAAGCTCCTCAAAAGATCCTGATGATCAGATTTGAGACTAAAACATGATTGATGGAGAATCAAGTAAAGCTGAGCTGCTTCAGTCCAGTAAGTGTTCATCTGGAGATATGACTGCAGTTATTCTGACGTTTACTTGATCAAAATCAGTCCAGATTTGACTCTGAAGCAGCACTAAAAGAGCTTTTACTGGATAAAACACTCTAAACTATCAATCATACGACAGAAGACATGAGGAGATTGAGTGTGAAACAGGTTTAACAGCAAAGCTTGATCATTTAGAAATGTGTGCATCAAATAGGGTTCATCAGAAGGTGTTTGTCTATAACAGACACGCTGTGACGAGGGAATGAGGCGAGAGGTCAGACCTGCAGAGAGAGAGAGATATTAATAGACTTCAGTGCTGGACACACGACCACAGACACTGAAATACTATTAACTTCACTTTACACGGCTGCTCACAATTCAGACATTTGTTAACATGAACTAACAATTTAAAATATTTCTAAAGCATTTATTAATTTTAGTCAATGTCAAAATTTACTAATGCATTATTAAAATCAAAAGTCATATCTATTAATATTATTTAATGGAGCTGAGCTAACATGAACTAACAATGAACAGTTGTATTTTTATTAACTAACATTAACAAAGATTTAATATTGTTAATGCATAGTTAGTTAATGCATAGTTAGTTAATGCAGTAACTGATAAGTAATAGTTAGTTAATGCATTAACTTAATTAATAGTTAGTTAATGCAGTAACTGATAAGTAATAGTTAGTTAATGCAGTAACTGTTCAGTAATAGTTAGTTAATGCAGTAACTGATAAGTAATAGTTAGTTAATGCAGTAACTGTTCAGTAATAGTTAGTTAATGCAGTAACTGATAAGTAATAGTTAGTTAATGCAGTAACTGTTCAGTAATAGGTAGTTAATGCAGTAACTGATAAGTAATAGTTAGTTAATGCAGTAACTGTTCAGTAATAGTTAGTTAATGCAGTAACTGATAAGTAATAGTTAGTTAATGCATTAACTGTTAATCATTAGTCAATGCAGTAACTGATAAGTAATAGTTAGTTAATGCAGTAACTGATAAGTAATAGTTAGCTAATGCATTAACTGATAAGTAATAGTTAATGCAGTAACTAGTTAATGCAGTAACTGATAAGTAATAGTTAGTTAATGCAGTAACTGATAAGTAATAGTTAGTTAATGCAGTAACTGATAAGTAATAGTTAGTTAATGCAGTAACTGATAAGTAATAGTTAATGCAGTAACTGATAAGTAATAGTTAGCTAATGCATTAACTGATAAGTAATAGTTAGTTAATGCAGTAACTAGTTAATGCAGTAACTGATAAGTAATAGTTAGTTAATGCAGTAACTGATAAGTAATAGTTAGTTAATGCAGTAACTGTTCAGTAATAGTTAGTTAATGCAGTAACTGATAAGTAATAGTTAGTTAATGCAGTAACTGTTAAGTAATAGTTAGTTAATGCAGTAACTGATAAGTAATAGTTAGTTAATGCAGTAACTGATAAGTAATAGTTAATGCAGTAACTGATAAGTAATAGTTAGTTAATGCAGTAACTGATAAGTAATAGTTAGTTAATGCAGTAACTGTTAAGTAATAGTTAGTTAATGCAGTAACTGATAAGTAATAGTTAGTTAATGCAGTAACTGATAAGTAATAGTTAGTTAATGCAGTAACTGATTTAGTTAATGAAGTAACTGATAAGTAATAGTTAGTTAATGCAGTAACTGATAAGTAATAGTTAGTTAATGCAGTAACTGATAAGTAATAGTTAGTTAATGCAGTAACTGATAAGTAATAGTTAGTTAATGCAGTAACTGATAAGTAATAGTTAGTTAATGCAGTAACTGATTTAGTTAATGAAGTAACTGATAAGTAATAGTTAGTTAATGCAGTAACTGATTTAGTTAATGAAGTAACTGATAAGTAATAGTTAGTTAATGCAGTAACTGATAAGTAATAGTTAGTTAATGCAGTAACTGTTAAGTAATAGTTAGTTAATGCAGTAACTGATAAGTAATAGGTAGTTAATGCAGTAACTGATAAGTAATAGTTAGTTAATGCAGTAACTGATAAATAATAGTAATAGTTAGTTAATGCAGTAACTGATAAGTAATAGTTAGTTAATGCAGTAACTGATAAATAATAGTAATAGTTAGTTAATGCAGTAACTGATAAGTAATGGGACCTTATTGTAAAGTGTTACCGATATTTCTACATACCTGTTATTTTAGTATCATTTTGAGGTACAATTTTTTTATTAATATTTTGTTTTTATTTTTATATTTTCTGTTTTCATTTTCATTTGAAAGTTTTAGTAACTTTGTTGTGTGATATTGTTTTTTATATGCCTAAAAAGTTTTTTTGTATTTAGTTTTTGTTATTTTAGTACTAAATTCAAATGAGAACTCAGCAACTAGCGAAAATAAAAGGCTTTTTATATTTTATTTTATTTCAGTTCATGTTTATTTCAAGTAATAATATTTTTTGATGGTTTTAATTTTAGTTTGTTTTAGTTCAATATTATAAACCCTGCAGCATACATTTATTCATATAGAGTGACTTGACAATTTGTCATTAGAGTCACAGTATTTCTAGGGCAGAACCAGTCATAATGGTCAATTTTTCGAAATTCATTATCTGAAAGCTGAATAAATGATCTTCCCATTGATGTATGGTTTGTTATGATCGGACAATATTTGAAAATCTGGAATCTGAGGGTGCAAAAAAATCTAAATATTGAGAAAATCACCTTTAAAGTTGTTCAAATGAAGTTCTTAGCAATGCATATTACTAATCAAAAATTAACTTTTGATATATTTACGGTACAAAATATCTTCATGTAACATGATCTTAATATCCTAATGATTTTTGGCATAAAAGAAAAATTGATAATTTTGACTCATACAATGTATTGTTGTCTATTGCTACAAATATACCTGTGTTACTTATGACTGCTTTTGTGCTGCAGGGACACATATTATTAAACAAGCTCGAGCAGAGGAGAAATGCAGAGAAGAAGAGAAAGAGATGTTTTTATGAATCAATAAACAGGAATTATAGTAATGACTCTGGGTTTTTCCAGTGCGGAGCAGCGCAGAGGATCCTCTAAACCCGACTGCTCCTTCCACAGCGGCCCGTGTGCTAAAGACGGCCCGATCGGGAACGGACGCCTCAGCCGCCGCTCCACACTCATCTGCCCAGAGCGCCTGAAGGACTTCGGAGCCGAGGAGTACCTCAATGGAGACGTGAAGGTCTTCGAGAGCAGCGTTTCCCAAGCGCCGGAGGTCCAGTTACTGTCCACACCTAAACCAGTGAAGAAGAGCGGAGAGAGCAAGACTGCAGCCAAACCTGCTCCTGAACATCTGCGCTTCGAGGACATCAGCGCCGCCGCCTTCAAACTCCAGCAGACCGGCATTCAGAAGACACCCTGCACGGTACACACACACACACACACAGAGAGAGAGACACACACACACACTCTCTCTCTCACACACACACACAAACTCTCACACACACACACACACACTCACTCTCACACACACTCTCTCACTCACACACACACACAGAAACACACACGTTCACACACACACTCACTCACTCACACACACACTCTCTCTCTCACACACACACTCTCACACTCACTGATATATATCAGTATAAGTATGCATATGTATGAATGAATATATACTATATTTTAGTTCAATATGTTTTCCTTAAGATTTCGTATTATTTTACAGTAGTAAACATTCATCTTTTATTTTATTTGTTTTATTTTTATTTATCAGGCTTTGCATTTTGAGATATATATATATATATTGTAAAAGGTTTTTTATTTTATTTAATGGTGATTTGAAGTGTCAGTTTTTGTATTATTATTGCAGTCACACCTGGTGCAGAGAAATCATTCCCTTACTCATACTAGCTAACTACATATAATGGCTGGATCAGTCATATGTAATCAAAATAAACTGATTAATCAGGGCAATATATCAAAATATATAGGTGAGTGCATATATGAACAGTACATATATGAACTCAATGTATATTTATAACAAATATATATATATATATATATATATATATATATATATATATATATATATATATATATATATATATATGTATATATGTATATATAGGCATGGTAAACTGGCTGTACATTGCCAAAGCATTACCAGCGCTCTGATCCAATGAGCAGCGAATCAGGCTGTAATTGACAGTCAGAAAAGAAGTTATGTGATTGAGTGTATTGAGTGACATATTAATTCTTTTATGGGGGATGATGCATATGCGACGTCCCTGATCCAACATCAGCCATCTCTGAACACGTGCAATTATGAGAGGATACTGAGTTCAGTGTGAATTTGAGAAGGTTTGTTTAGAGCCGTTCTTCTGACTGGGTCAGGTGGGTTTCATGACCTGCGAAAACGAGAAGTACAAACTCATGAATGTGTGTGTGTTCATCCCGCAGTACTCCAGACTGTCCAAACAGTACGGCATGGAGATCTTCCTGAAGAAAGAGCTTCTGCATTACACCGGTTCAGTGAAGGAGAGAGGAGCGCTGTACCTGCTGTCCTCCCTCAAACAGGTCAGACCTTTAATACACATTATATACAGCATCTCACACATCAAATATCAGAGCATGCACAAACTTCAGTTACAGACAAAGCATCGGTTTGTAATGATACAACCATAGATTTAGTGACAAAATATCTCTGTGTTGCATTCTGCAGATACACAGCATTAGTGATTTAATGCAATGCAAGTCATACACTTTTAGTGATGCACAGTATTATCGGCCGATAATGGCTTAAAATGTAAATATCGGCATCGGCCCGATATGAAAAATTATACCGATATGTCTTGCCGATATGAGGGTTAACTCGCATGTCCTCAGGTTGTGATTAATCATGTCATTCTTGAAGCCAACTTTTGCCTTGATGATTATATTCACTGTTTTGTATCGCTGCATTTAATTTGAGAATACATGCGTTTTAAGGCATTTTATTTACATAGGGGGCGCTGTTGGCCTACTTGTAACAAAATAAAAGTACTGTAAAATACACACATATCACTAAGAAACTTGTGTTTCTGAATAAATAAAGCAATATTAATGTCATAAAATCATGAGTGTGTTTTAATGCAAAGGTCAGAAGCTGTAGCTTTTGTGATTAAAAAACAAAAAAATCAAAACATGATGCTTGTAAATTAAATAATTTTATATATACAGATTTACTCATTAATGTGTTTTTTTTAAACGAATCATGAGCTCTAAAAGATTTTCTGAATGTTTACAACTCTTGCCTTAGACCTTCTACAAATGTCAAATCTTAAAATAATATTTTAAGGTTACCACTGCATCTTTCTGAGAAAAAATTAAATAAAATGCAGGGATTGATATATAGCTGATTTATAATTATTTTCAAAGCTTTCAATGTACTGTCATTATAAAAGTACTTCATTATTATTTAATTCTAACAAATTAAAAATAATTATATTTTACATTTCCGCACAGGAGAGACTTGGTGTTGTTTCCAAACAAAAAGAAATATATCGGTATCTGTATCGGCCAAAATGAGTTGAAAAATATCAGCTTATCGGCCAAAATGAGTTGAAAAATATCGGCTATCTGCAAAAATGAGTTGAAAAATATCGACTTATCGGCTAACGGCCAAAATGAGTTGAAAAATATTGGCATATCGGCTATCGGCCAAAATGAGTTGATAAACATCGGCTATCGGCCAAAATGAGTCAAAAAATATCGGCTATCGGCCAAAATGAGTTGAAAAATATCGGCACATCGGCCAAAATGAGTTGAAAAATATCGGCTATCTGCAAAAATGAGTTGAAAAATATCAGCTATCGGCCAAAATTAGTTGAAAAATATCGGCTATCTGCAAAAATGAGTTGAAAAATATCGACTTATTGGCTAACGGCCAAAATGAGTTGAAAAATATTGGCATATCGGCTATCGGCCAAAATGAGTTGAAAAATATCAGCTTATCGGCCAAAATGAGTAAAAAAATATCGGCTATCGGCCAAAATGAGTTGAAAAATATCGGCATATCGGCCAAAATGAGTTGATAAACATCGGCTATCGGCCAAAATGAGTTGAAAAATATCGGCATATCGGCCAAAATGAGTTGAAAAATATCGGCTATCGGCCAAAATGAGTTGAAAAATATCGGCTATCGGCTGTTCAACACCTCCCTGGAGCAGGCCAAGGTACCAACATGTCTCAAGTCAGCCACAATAATCCCGGTACCAAAACAGACGGCAATCAAGACACTGAATGACTACAGGCCAGTAGCTCTGACGCCGGTGGTGATGAAGTGTTTTGAGTGACTCATTTTGCCACACATCAAGAACAATATTTCACCCTTCTTGGATCAATATCAGTTTGCCTACAGGACAAACAGGTCAACTGAGGATGCAGTATCACTGGTGCTCCTCACAGCCCTGACACACATTGATCAGAGGAACACATACGTGCGGATGCTATTTATAGATTATAGCTCCGCTTTCAATACCATCCCTCCCCATAACCTGGTTAACAAACTGAATCATCTTGGCCTCAACACACACCTGTGCAGCTGGGTACAAGATTTCCTCACCAGCAGACCACAGATTGTGCGCATGGGGAAGCATGTCTCATCCTCCATTACACTGAACACAGGAGCACCACAGGGCTGTGTTCTGGGTCCTCTCCTCTTCTCCCTCTATACGTATAACTGCAGACCCTCTTATGAGACAAATACCATAATCAAATTTGCGGATGACACCATCGTTGTGGGGAAAATAACTAACAACAATGAGTCAGCCTATAGAGCAGAAGTCGAGAATCTGGAGCGTTGGAGCCAAGACAACAACCTAGTCCTCAATGCAACAAAAATAAAGGAGATAATTTTGGACTTCATAAGGCTGAAGCCCTCTCTTCACTGCCCCATTAACATCAACGGTGAGAAAGTGGAGATAGTGCAGAGCTTCAAATATCTTGGAGTTCATATCAGTCACAATGCTACGTGGACTGCCAACACCTCACTGATGGTGAAAAAAGGACTTCAAAGACTTCATTTCTTGAGACTGTTGAAGAAAGCACGACTCCCACAACAGCTGCTGGTGAACTTCTATAGATCAGTCATTGATTCAGTCATCACCTATTGCATTGCAGTGTGGTACTCTGGCTGTACCTCAGAAAACAAGAAGTCTCTCCAGCGGATCATTAAAACAGTAGAGAAGATTATCGGCTCTCAGCTCCCTGGTCTGGAGGACATTTACAGGGCACGTTGCATTCGGAAGGCCAAAACCATCATCAGAGACCCTTCTCACCCAGGTCACAACACTTTCACTCTTCTACCATCCGGAAAACATTACAGAACATTGTATGCCCATACAACAAGACTTAAAAATAGCTTTTATCATAGAGCAGTTGCTTTATTGAACACCACATCTTCCATAGGGACTTAGAGACCCCAACCATTTCCTTATTATTGATTTTTAGTGTAGTCACCTTGCTGTGCAATATTTCATTGTATAAGTCTATCTAGGTCAAGATGTCATTATACTGCCTCAGCACTTGTCACTTTTGCTTAATTGCACATAATGATTACACTTATGCACATACACATAGTGTTTACATTAATGCACATTTGTCGTCATGTGCTATGTGTCCCTTGAGTATTGTGTTGCATAGCACAATATGAATAGCATATTGTTTAATGTAAGTGTATATTGTATTGTATTGCATATTATGTATAACAGTGATGTCTTTGTTGTGTGGTGGGTGCATGGTGCATCACTTGTTTGTGTGTATCGGGTGGGCGCCTGGGGGGTTGCTCCACCAGAGTTTCACTTGTACATGTACAAATGACAAATAAAGTACTTACTTACTTAAATGAGTTGAAAAATATCGGCTATCGGCCAAAATTAATTGAAAAATATTGGCATATCGGCTATCGGCCAAAATTAGTTGAAAAATATCGGCTATCGGCCAAAATGAGTTGAAAAATATCGGCATATCGGCCAAAATGAGTTGAAAAATATCGTCTATCGGCCAAAATGAGTTGAAAAATATCGGCATATTGGCCAAAATGAGTTGAAAAATATCGGCATATCGGCCAAAATGAGTTGAAAAATATCGGCATATCGGCCAAAATGAGTTGAAAAATATCGTCTATCGGCCAAAATGAGTTGAAAAATATCGGCATATCGGCCAAAATTAGTTGAAAAATATCGGCATATCGGCCAAAATGAGTTGAAAAATATCGGCATATCGGCCAAAATGAGTTGGAAAAACATCGGCTATCAGCCAAAATGAGTTGAAAAACATCGGCTATCAGCCAAAATGAGTTGAAAAACATCGGCTATCGGCCAATATGTTATATTTTATAAAAATAAAACTGAATGATACCATGTGAAGATTTTGTAATGTAATTTCAGTTTTTTGACATTTATTATTAGAATACTAAATATGATATGATATTATACTATAACTGATATTATATGTTATATTTAAAATGATAATAATAATAATAATGTCAAGACATGAGAAATTAAATTACTAAAATTCACATTTTATTATCATTTGTTTAACAAATTATATAAAATAAAGTATATATTTTATAAAAGCAAAACTGAGTGATGACTGTAATGTAATTTCTGCTTTCTTGACACAAATTATTACAATACTAAATATATATGATATTATACTATAACTGATATTACATTTTAAATTAAAAATGATAATAATAATAATGTCAAGACACCAGAAATTAAGTTACAAAAATTCACATTTTATTATCACTTGTTTAATAAATTATATTTAATTTTATAAAAGCAAAACTGAGTGATGACTAATGTAATTTCTGTATAAATATGCTACATATATTTAGTATTGTAATAATTTGTGTAAGCAGAAATTACATTACATTCACACAATATCAATCAGTTTTACTTTTATAAAATTAAATATAATTTATTAAACAAGTGATAATAAAACGTGAATTTTTGTAATTTAATTTCTGGTGTCTTGACATATAAATAATAATAAAAAAATAAAAATAAAATAATAATAATATGTCAAGACACCAGAAATTAAATGACAAAAATTCACGTTTTATTATCACTTGTTTAATAAATTATATTTAATTTTATAAAAGCAAAACTGAGTGATAGCGTGTGACTGTAATGTAATTTCTGGTCATCATCACATCTAATGTGAGATATGCGTGTCACCGTGTGTCTGCTCCAGGATCAGCAGAGGAAGGGTGTGATCGTGGCCACAGACTGTAACTTCTCGATGGCGGTGGCGTATCACGCGGTGGAGCTGCGGATCCCGGTGTTTGTCATCATGCCGGCGTACAGCTCTCCTCCGCGCCTGCGCATGTACAGAGACTACGGCGCGATGGTTATTTCCTACGGCAGCACGGCCCGAGACTCCATCAACCACGCCAGACACCTGGCCCGAGAGAACGGATACCTGTGTCTGGAGGAGTGAGTCCGGATCACTTACACATTCATTCATAAAGCGCTTTTACTATATTGCCAAAAGTATTGGCACCCCCTTCTAATGAACAGGTTTGACTACTTTAGTAATTTCTATGAGTACAAATCTTAATGTTAAAGCATATAATGATATTCTAGGAAATTGTGTGCTTCTAATATTATATCAACAGTTTGGAGTCTTTTCTATTCTAACATGACAATGTCTCTGTGTATAAGACAAGGTTCAAAAAGAAAATGATTGATTGAGTCAGTGTGGAAGAACTTGACTGGTCTGCATAAAACCAAGTCCTAATCCCAGTCTAACACCTCTGGTGTGACTGTAAATGCAGACCTTGAGACAAAAACTCATCACCAAACACCAATGACTTGTACATATGGGTTCAGTCATTTTAGACACTTACAAAACTGTTGCTACAGAGATGAAATACAATTTTTAAATACATGAATTATGTTCCCATCGTTGTTGCCACAGATTTGGAAGTGCATTTTTCTGTTCTAAAGAAGGGGGTGCCAATACTTTTGTCAATATAGTGTATGTACAAGTCATTGGTGTTTGGTGATGAGTTTTTGTCTCAAGGTCTGCATTTACAGTCACACCAGAGGTGTTAGACTGGGATTAGGACTTGGTTTTATGCAGACCAGTCAAGTTCTTCCACACTGACTCAATCAATCATTTTCTTTTTGAACCTTGTCTTATACACAGAGACATTGTCATGTTAGAATAGAAAAGAGTCCAAACTGTTGCTATAATATTAGAAGCACACAATTTCCTAGAATATCATTATATGCTTTAACATTAAGATTTGTACTCATAGAAATTACTAAAGTAGTCAAACCTGTTCATTAGAAGGGGGCGCCAATACTTTTGGCAATATAGTGTAGTTTCAGAAAATCATGATGTTAATGTTTATAATACCTCAAAATCGTCATGCATTAGATTAGCAGATTAGAGCTACAATGAATGCGACTATAAAACATTAAGATGCTTGTAGATCAAACACGTTAAGACATCATGATGGAGAGTTCTGCATGGACACACAGACAGCATCTTCATTATCTAGACACCTCAAGAGGATCTTTTGTGTGTCATTGATCATGTGATTCACTTCTACTCTCTGAATCCTGCAGTGACATCTACAGTTCAGACTCATAATCCTAAAAACCTCAGAAGAGGCCTAAGCCTATACTTGTAAGCGGAAGGTTGTGGGTTCGAATCTCAGGTCCGGCAGGGATTGTTGGTGGGGGGAGTATCCTCCTTCAATACCACGACTGAGGTGTCCTTGAGCAAGGCACTGAACCCCCAACTGCTCCCCGGGCGCTGTAACATGTGCCCACTGCTCCGGGTGTGTGTTCACTTAGGATGGGTTAAATGCAGAGAATACATTTCACTACTGGTTATATACTCTCTATGTAATTGTGTATGTGACAAATAAAAATAATCTTAATCTACTGTACACTACCGGTCAAAAGTTTGGAAGAATTCAGATTTGTTCATGTTTGTGAAAAGTCTCTTCTGCTCACCAAGGCTGCATTTATTTGATCAAAACACAGTAAAAATTTGAAATATTTTTACTATGTAAAACAGTTGTTTTCTATGTGAATGTGTTAAACTGTAATTTATTTCTGTGATCAAAGCTGTATTTTCAGCATCATTACTGCAGTCTTCAGTGTCACATGATCTTCAGAAATCATAATAAAATGCTGCTCAAGAAACATTTCTGATTATTATCAATGTTGAAAACAGTCGTGCTGCACAATATTTTTGTGGAAACTGATACATTTTATTTTTCAGGATTCACAGATGAATATAAAGTTCAAAAGAACAGCGTTTATTTGAAATAGAAAACTTTTGAAACATTATAAATGTCTTTACTGTCACTTTTGATTAATTTAATGCATCCTTGATGAATAAAAGTAATAATTTCTTTAAAAATAATAATAATAAATACTGCCCCCAAACATTTTTGGTAGTAATTTGGTAGTGTATCACGGTTTCCACAAAAATATTGTGCAGTACATCTGTTTTCAACATTGATAATAATCAGAAATGTTTCTTGAGCAGCATATTATTATGATTTCTGAAGATCATGTGACACTGAAGACTGCAGTAATGATGCTGAAAATACAGCTTTGATCACAGAAATAAATTACAGTTTAACACATATTCACATAGAAAACAGCTGTTTTAAATTATAATAATATTTAAATTTTTTTACTGTGTTTTTGTACAAATAAATGCAGCCCTGGTGAGCAGAAGAGACTTCTTTTAAAAACATTTAAAAATCTGAATTATTCCAAACTTTAAGTGTAAGTACTAGAAAAGATGGGTTAGTTTGTCTGTGCATCAGAAAGAATTATTTTAAGGTGTCCTTGTTACAGTGTATTATACATTTAAGTACAGAGTAATATTAATTAACTACATGTACTTACTATAAGGTTAGGCTTAGGGATACTTGCATGTAATTATGCATAATTAATTGTGATTTTAATAGTAAGTACATGTAACAAGGACATCTTAAAATAAAGTGTTCCCATCAGAAAAAGTGAAATTACATGAGATGTTGGAATCTATCTAAAGAATATACTGAAATATAAGGCAATATGTTCGTTTATGTAACCTGTTTTGATCTCTACATAATTCCATATTGCAAAAAAAATTATTTTTGTACGTAGTATGTCTAGAATGTAGTAAACATTCTTGAATCAAGGTGCATTTACTTGACAAGTAAAATATTATAAATAAAATAAACCAAAATTATAAATAAAAATGGTTAGTTTTTGCTTAAAACAAGCAAAAATATCTGCCAATGGGGTAAGAAAAATAACCTTAATTCAAAGGCTAAACAAGATTATTTTTCTAGCCCCATTGGCAGATATTTTTGCTTGTTTTAAGCAAAAACTAACAGAATTTAGTTTTTTTTTTCAGAAAACAAGACATATCTTAAATCATGTTACTTGTAAAGTACATTTTTAGATATTTATACTAGAAAACAAGACAAAAATACTAAGTAAGGAAATCATTTTTGCAGTGCAGAGCTTTAATGACTGCACTGTTATTATAAGTAATAAAGGATAGTCAGAATGAAGCAGGAATACGACTCTTCGACCCCGAGCACTGAACACAAACCTGAGAGCGAAGCAGCTCCTTTGGCTTGTCTATCTGATCATCTCTCACCCATCTGCCTCTCATGCAGGGATGACAGCGCCGTGTATCTGGCTGGTCTGGGAACAGTGGGTCTGGAGATCTATGAGCAGGTGCCCAAGCTGGACGCGGTCATCGTGCCTGCGGGCGGACACTGTGGGGTCCTGACCGGAACCGCAGCTGCCATCAAACACCTGAACCCTCGCATCTCTGTCATAGTGAGTCCGGTCTGACGCAAACACAGTTAAAGCTGAGAGAACTCTGAGCATCAGATCTGTGAGCTGTGCATGATAATTAATATACATTCTACTGTCACGCCTGGAGTCTTGTGTAGGACTTTGTTGTATGGTTTCGCTCTTATAGGTGTTCGATTAGGGCATTATACTTCTTCTGACATTCCTCTTGGTTGTGGTGTTCCACAAGGTTCAATCCTCGGCCCTATGTTGTTTTCTATGTATTTGCTCCCCTCGGCTTCCATTTTAAAAAAAAAAAGGTATTTTTTCATCTATACGCTGGCTTTATCTTCTCCTACAGCGTAATAATAATAAGTATTCTCGTCAGCCATTGTTACATTGCCTAAAAAATTATGATTTATTATCAGTGTTGCTTCATATTGTGAACCTGTGATACTGTTTTCAGTAAATCGTGAAGATTTTTAGCATTTATTTAAAATAGATATCTTTTGTAACAATACAAGTCTTTACTATAACTTTGTATCAATTTAGTACATCCTTGCTGAATAAAAGTATTAATTTCTTTTAAAATATAAAATAACAGTATTGTTACAAAAGATTTATATTTTAAATAAATGCTGTTCTATTCATCAACAAATCCTGATAAGAGCATCACAGGTTCCAAAACAATATTAAGCAGCATTATGTTTCCATCATTGATTATGAATCAGCATATTATTATGATTTCTGAAGATCATGTGACACAAGACTGTAGTAATGATGCTGAAAATACAGATTTGCATAACAGGAATAAATTATATTTTAAAGTATATTAAGATAGAAAACCGTTATTTTATTTTTGATCAAATAAATACAGCCTTGATGAGCAGAAGAAACTTATATATACTTATTATATATATATATATATATATATATATATATATATATATATATATATACACACACATATATCACACATATATAAAGTATATACACACACACACACACATATATATATACACATACACACACATATATCACACATATATAAAGTATATACACACACACACACAAACATATAAAGTATATATACACATACACACACATACTGTATATATATATATATATATATATATACACACACATATATATATACACATACACACATATATCACATATATAAAGTATATATATATACACACACATACATATACACACACACACATATATAAAGTATATATATACACACACACATATATATACACACACACACACATATATAAAGTATATATATATACACACACATACATATACACACACACACATATATAAAGTATATATATACACACACACATATATATACACACACACACACATATATAAAGTATATATATACACACACACATATATATACACACATATATATAAAGTATATATATACACACACACATATATATACACACACACACATATATAAAGTATACACATACACATATATATACACACACACACATATATAAAGTATATATACACACACACACACACACATAAAGTATATATATACACACACACACACATACTGTATATATATATATATATATATATATATATATATATATATATATATATATACACACACATATATATACACACACACATATATATATATAAAGTATATATACACACACACACACATATAAAGTATATATATATACACATACACACACATATATATATATATATATTGCCGCGATCGTTTCGGCACAGAGTCTATTTTTGCTACGCCGCTTATGTTGAATTAAAGTCACAGTGCATTGTTCTTGATCAAAATTTACCCGATTAACATTAAAAATAATAAAATCATGTTTCACAATCACCATATGAAAAAAATAAAATGCACGAAAACACATCACTTTCACGAGTTATTGCCCAAACTTCAAAGGTCTGTTAAATTCATAAAACTAGAGGCATTTGTTAGCTTTAATATTACTTTTTCAATTCAACTATTTAATCCAATTACACTTTATTGTTGGAATTATTTCCAAAATTTGGATCTCACAGCGAGTGTCTTTCATCAATTCACATCGATAATTACTAAACAAACAATACGACAGATGCACCTTAATACAAAAAACATATACATAAACACAAGGCTACAGTGCATTTAAGTCATTTCTATTTTCCAGAAGCCTATTTGAACCCCAATTCTGATTTATTAATTTTACAGACTGATACACTACAGATTTACGTAATATATTCAATCTAGCATATGCAACTCTAAGCCTTCTGTTAGATGGCAAAAATTAATCTTCCTCATACAAAAGAGTGAGAAGGGTCAGACATAATTTGGCAATTTTTTCGTATACACATCTTGAAATCTCGGTTCAAGTTTATCGTGTAAACTGCGTTACAATGTGTCCTGCCGTTCTATTCTATGACATTAGCGATGTAATTCACACTATTTACTTTAATACATTTTAATGAGAAACGACGAGAAACAGGTGAATAAAGACTCACAATCATTGTTTAATGTTCAGAAATTATTATTTAATTAATTATAAAGCATTTTGGCTAGTTTATATGGGCCGTCCCAGGCATGGTTGCAATATGTTCATTGTCAAACTCAAAAATCAGATTACTTTTAATTATTAAAAAACGCCATTATTTTATTTAAAATAAATAATTATTTTATTTTATTGACAAAATATTTTAGTCTGTCGTGTATATTTTTTTCATAAAATCAGATTACCTTTTAGGCTGTCATATGGTCATGTTACAACGTGCCCCACAGCTGTTACATGTTATCACATTTCACTTCCAACTTTTGAGCTTTTCCAACTGTATTTATGAAACAAAGCAACATATTTGTACTAGGCAAGTGTGAAATTACTGTGGATAAAAAAATTATACTCTGAACAGGAAGTGGATTTACACAATTTGAGAAAGTCAAAAAGTGTTACTTTGTGCCCTGCTCTCCCCTAAAATAACCATTTAGGTTATTAGCCTATTTATGCCTATTATTTAGGCGTATTATTCCGCGCTCAAACGCACGCATAACGCTTGCCGCAAAGCACCGGCTAAAGTAATGATTATGAATGCATCGGGGAAAAATGCATTTTAATTATTTATTAATAAACTAGTGTTTTCTCAGACTCAACATCTCCACAGTGGACGTGCCTTTAATAGAGAAATGCACCTATACGGACTACATAATCGGAGAAGATTTGTTTTTTATTTTAATTGGTTTTCAAGCTTTCTGCAGATTTATTTCTTATGTCTGTGAGCTGGTTCATTGTTGTGACGCGCTCCATTCACGGAGACTGCATGAGACGACAGAAAGTACATCCAAAAACGACGGGAGTATAAGCTCTTTCCGCAGGAAAAAATAAATAAATAAAAATAATTGCGTGCATGCGCACCCCCATGCTAAGCGCGATACTACTGCCACATTCCCCATAAACATTTGAAATGCGCCTATATAGTGATTTTATTATTCATATAAAAATGATAATAATAACAACCTGTTTTGGTCATATTTACTATTAATTGCCCAGCTCCCCCTGTCATTGATCTAGCCCCCCCTCAGCACCTGCGTTCAACATTCTCTGGCGCCGCCCCTGCTGGCCGTATACATGAAAGCACATGGCACACAGTGTTCTGAGTAAAACGCTGGAATATATGACAGAAATGACGATCCTTGTCTGTATTGAGCACAATGGGCGTTAGATCCGTACAGTAAGTTTAATGCATGCTGTTTCTAACAGGGCGTGGAACCGGAGGAGTTTCCTCTTCTACTGCAGTCGCTCAAAACAGACTCTCCCATTAAAGATCTCTACTGCAACCCCAACAAGAAACTCTACAGAGGTAAAATCTCCTCGAACTAACCTGCTGTCTCCTGTGAGCGGCTCTGACGGCTCTGTTCTCCGTCACACAGATTTGGTGGATCACTCTCTGGGCGCACACACCTTCCAGCTGGCCAAGAAAATGGTGGACAAAGTAATTTCTGTCAGGTATGTTAAAGATCATTGGCTTTATTATCCAGTATCTATAGAGAAATTGTTCAATTGTGACCCTGGAGCACAAAACCAGTCATTTTTTGAAATTGAGATTTATGCATCATCTGAAAGCTGAATAAATAGCTTTCCATTGATGTATGGTTTGTTATGATAGGACAATATTTGAAAATCTGGAATCTGAGGGTGCAAAAAAATCTAAATATTGAGAAAATCATCTTTAAAGTTGTTCACATTAAGTCTTAGCAATGCATATTACCAGAGATACCCTTTATGGGGCCCTAAGCAGAATTTTATTTGGGGGCCCCTCGGTGGTTAGTGTCAAAGCTTGATTATTCGCACACTATTCTCTCTGCGCACTCAACGGAGGCGGACGCATTTTTCTCTCCCTCTCCTCGCCCTTACCTTCCCTGCTTGCTCTCTCGTCTCGTCTAGTCTATTCTAATACTTGAGAGACTCTCTCTGCACTGCTCTCCAAACTGAAAAATCATGGATTTGATCAACTGGTCTCTCAATGCAATTGACACCATCTTCTCGACGAGAAGCTCGGGTTCGGGGGAACCTGACTGCCCTGACGGAACTTTCCGTGGAGGACATTGAAGATATCTACCCACTCGGAACCATGATAACAGGTCTTCTGCTGATTGGATTAGGCTTTGCCCTGGGTTATCGAAGAATTCAGAAAACGGGAACAGCTGTCCAAAGCCTCACAAGGCTGCCCGTCATGATTGAAGCAGTGGGCAGAGCGGTCAGCATTGAGACTGAGACTATTAACCGCAATATGGATTCTATCACGGAGAAGCTCACTGCTTTGCAAAGGAAAATTGATGGTTTTGGAGACCAGAACGGACAAAGAGAGTAGCCGTG
Organism: Aspiorhynchus laticeps; assembly: GCA_023376895.1. Taxonomy (NCBI): domain Eukaryota; kingdom Metazoa; phylum Chordata; class Actinopteri; order Cypriniformes; family Cyprinidae; genus Aspiorhynchus; species Aspiorhynchus laticeps. The sequence continues at coordinate 1,877,287 of CM041801.1, read as the reverse complement.
GAATTGGAATGCGGTTACTCGCCCCAAGACTAAACAAATCGCTATCTTATCTTCTTCGGCTCCCCTGAACCAGCACTGGCCTCGGCCAAGGCCGCTGCTGGAAAATCAACCCTGGAAGAGCACTGCAGTGAGACGCTCTTGCGATCCTCCCCCCTTCCACAGACACCTGCTGATTACAAACTCTTACACACACATACACGCATATATAAAGATATGCATTCACCTCCCCACCCCCCGATCCCTCGCCTCCGTCGCTTTGTACCGCCAGCCTGACAAGCGGGTCTGTGACCAGCACTAAACTCGGCTGCAGGACCGGATGGCTGCTTGCCGGAGCTGGATTACCTCCCCTGTTGCAAAGTCGTGTGTCTATGCTGTATTGATTATGTGCTTTTGTTGCTGAGGTGTTTTTTCTGTTCTCACACTGTACTAGAGGTCTTCACGGAGGACCTGAGACCCGAGGACCCGGGACCCGTACGGGTTCGGGTCTATATTTTAAATGGTCAGTCGGGTCCGGGTCCCAATCTATTACTTCGGGTCCCGGGTCTTTTTAACATACCCGAGTCGATCGGAGAACACTGCACCCGCGAGTGATCAGCATCAGTCAGCATGCGTGTGTGTAACTTGCAGTTTGTAAAATTAGGATGAGAAAAGTGTGAGCGGGAAATAAGGTGGAAGAAAAAAAAACACGCGTTACCTCCTCAGCCGCCAGAAACAGAGTGCGGGCGGAGTTATTAGTAGTACTGCAAGCGGACGGTGATCATGGATTCCTTCATGAGTGACAAAACTGAAGAGACGCACCTGTTCTCCGTCTCCGTGACAGCAAGTACTTTTAAAGTTGTAATAATGAGTGGATTAAGAAGCTGTTTCAGACGGCAAGAGAGAGGAACAGCCTAACATGGATGGACATTTATTGACGAGGAGGATTGTATGCATCGCAGTCAGGGAGAGGGCTACTAACAGTAGTTAAGGCAAAAAGCTTTTTTTTCGCAACATGTTTATTAACTTAATAGCATTTGCTGTGCAATATGTGCCGATCGGGACGGGTGCAGTCGGGTCTGTGTCTTCCCAGCCGGGTTCGGGTCCAACTTTTGAATAATGGTCGGGTCCGGGTAGTACATTTAAGGCACTTCTCGGGTCTACACGTGTTCGGGTCCCACGTTCAAATAAAATACGGATCCGGGTCGGTTCCGCGCAGCACATTTACGGGTCTCTTCGGGTTCGGGTACGAATTTTTGGACCCGTGAAGACCTCTACACTGTACTCCCCAAGGAGCATAGTCTGGGGGTTATTTTTTTTCTCCTCCCCTTCCTCATGTTATGCTGTATTTTTCTTCAATTCCCTGTCTTCCTGTCCTGTCTACCCCCTTGTCATATATGTATGTTGTGTATGTATGGACAGGTCAATGGCTAATTTCGCTGGTACTTGTGACTAGTGACAATAAAGGGCTACTACTACTACTATACATCCAATACACCTATTATCAGTTTTGTTTGTTGTTGCTGTGTAGTGTTGCTTTCGTCAACGAAAATTATGACGAAATATCGTCGTCAACGAACCTTTATCACGTGACGAAAACGAGACGAGACGTAAATGCTGGTCATGTGACGATGATGATAATTAAATGTATAATGCAATCGTTGACGAATAAAAACGAGACTAAATGTGGTTTACAAAATAAAAACTATGCTAAAATGTCTCATTTTCGTTGACCAAAACGAGACGAAACGAAATGTTATAACGTTATTTCGTCTCGTTTAGTCGCGTTATTATTTTGCAGTATTTCTGTTTCATGTGACTTAACGGTACTTCAGGGGCTGATCAGGGTTGCCAGGTTTTCGTAAACAAAACCCGCCCGATTGCTACTCCAAACTAGCCCAATCGCATTTCGAGGGGGGTTCCCCGGTAAAGTTCCAGGGTCTAAATATTTGGGGACTTGGCAACACTCTGCACAGACGCATGCGATGTCACTTCATCAAGCTCCACTCGCGCATTATTTAGAAGACGACAACAAACACAGTTAAGTCTGACAGAGAAAGGGACCGATGGCCGGCTTCAGTTTACAATCAATACAAGTAACACACATTTTATTTGCACTTTTTAGTATGTTATTGTAGCTCGAGCATTCACGCACCTTGTTTCTCTTTGTTAAACTTGAATGTAACATTATATATTTTTTTCTGGCATTGTCATGTGATGCTATTTTATTTTATTTATTGTTTTTATTTATTTAAATTTATGTGTGTGTACTTCTAACATGTTTGGTTGGTAAAATAAATGTTGTAAATTCAAATCAGAGCGTCTTTGGATGTATTCTTAAGTCTATAAGGTAACAATAATATAATAAGATAACCTTGTTTGAAATGGGTTTGGCTAAAAGAACATTTCGTCTGTACTGCTGGGTACTTATACTATATTGACTGGGTTAAATTGAATTGCATTACTAAAAAGAGACTAAAATAGAATTTTCAGACTAAAACTAGACTAAATGTCATCAGTTTTCGTCGACTAAAACTAGACGAAAATGGTCAGACTTTTCGTTGACTAAAACTTGACTAGACTAAAAAGAGTATGAACCTGACTAAACTAATAAAAACTAAAATGAGAGCTTCACACAAAGACTAGACTAAAACTAAAATGAAAACAGGCCGCCAAAAACAACACTATTGCTGTGTTGCTTACATCATACTATTGTCTGCCTGCATGTTTTTACCCTTCTGTGATTTTTAATTGTAACAGTTGCAAACTTACAACAGTGGTCAGGTGTTAATTTGCACTTTAACATTCAAAGTGTTAAAGTATTAAGTGGCATACTTAATGTGGTGTGCTGAATAGCTAAATAAACCAGCAGGCAATGCATTTACAGAACAGAATGTTATTTTAACAACATAAATATTAATCGAAGTTGTACTTTTATTACAAGTCATACTTTTTTTTATAATAAGTATTAAACACAGCAGAGAGCATCTGTACATATAAAACAACAACTCTTAATTTAAATCTAGCTAATCGAGGCATAATGATATTGGAATATAATAGCAAAAACACGCTAAGGTGAATAATGTTCAACATCAGTTTATGAAACAGAAGCTTATTTTTATTACAAAAATATATAACCAGGAAAGTTATTTTTACGCAGAAGACAAACTTTCATCTAAAACTAAGTAAAATTTTATATTATAATATATTAAGAAGTGTATTTGCTGACGTAACTGGGTGGTTTGGTCTGGTCTGATCAGGGGTGCGTTTCCCAAAAGCAACTATGGTCACAAGTTCTGTCTTAGCTAACGATGGTTTTGAGAAACGCACCCCTGATTGTAGGCTATTTCGGGAGAAATATGTCAATTTACGTGATGTTAATCCGACAGATCCACACGGCAGCGTCCAGCGCATATTATATTTCTTTTAATTACCACTGTCCATTGACATAATATATCACAAATTAAAATAAAATAAAATAATAAACATGTAGGCTTCTCTTGGGGGCCCTCTGGAGGCCACGGGGGCCCTAAGCAGCCGCTTAGTTCGCTTATGCCTTGGGCCAGCTATGCATATTACTTATGCATAAATATATTTACGGTAGGAAATTCACAAAATATCTTCATGGAACATGATTTTTACTTAATATCCTAATGATTTTTGGCATAAAAGAAAAATGGATAATTTTGACCTATACAATGTATTGTTGTCTATTGCTATAAATATACTTGTGTTGCTTATGACTGCTTTTGTGCTCCAGGGACACTATTGTTATTAGAGGCTTACTATAACATTTGACATTCATGCATTTTGGCATACGCGTTAATCCAAAGCATCTTACATTGCATTCAAGGTTTAGACTTTATCAGTTCATGCATTCCCTGGGAATCGAACCCAAGACCTTGGCGTTGCAACATTCTCCTGGAATTTGTTTTAATACCAATAACATGCTCTATTCTGCTCCAAAAACAACTCTGAGTAACGAGAACTGCTGAAACACTTAACGTGACTTAATGTATTAAGACAGAACCAAATTCAGTGTACACCATAATTATGATGCATACCATATACAATAAGCGCATAAACACAGAATGCTTGACATGCAATTAAGCGTGCTTCTTAAAAATGGTTTCTATGGAAGGAAAAAATGCTCATATTTAGTTCCAGGTGAATTTGACCTGTAGCACATTTTTTAGTTGACGGACATACTGAATATATATAATTAATTTTTTAATGTATTTTTATTATGTTAATTTCTCAGCAAACCTCTGAGGGTATTTACAATTATGCATTTAGCAGACACTTTTAGTGTACATTTTTCAGTCCATGCACGTGAATTTATCTGGGAATCGAACCCATGATCTTGGCGTTGCGAGCACCATGCTGCGCTTTCAGTTTGAGCTTCAGGAAAGCTCACAATAAATAAATAAAATAACCATTTTAAATACTTAAATAATAATTAATAACTTTAAATATTTAATAACTTTAGTTAATATTTAAATATTTTAAAATACAGTTACATTTTTGTGATAAATGTTTAAAAAAAATAGTTATCAAATGTTTTCATGTATGCCTTTTTTTGTAATGTGTGAAAAGTATTAATGTTGAAAATGTACTGATTTTTTAGTGTGAACTGTACTGAATCCATTGACCCGGAAAATCAATCATAGAATTTTAAAGAGATAGTTCACTTTGAAATTAAAATGTGGTATCTATCAGCTTACCCCAAGGGCATCCAAGATGTAGGTGTCTTTTTTTCTTCAGTAGATACAATTTGGATGTTTTTTAGGTCAAACCGTTCTAGTCTGCCAGTCATATAATGGCAGATATAGGTCACTGTCTCTATAAGAGGGAAAAAGAACATGCACAGAGAAATCCAAATTAAACAATTCCCCATCGTAACTACACATTGATGGCCTAAGACACGAAACGAGCGGTTTGTGTGAGAAAACGAACAGTATTTATATTGTTTGTACACAACCATGTCCAAGTGATCTGAGTGCACACACACATCCGGTGTGTGTGTGTGTGTGTGCGCGCTCTGGCTCACGCTGCATTCACACGGGGCGTCGGCGTCAACGCTTGACGGAGGGCGTGTCTGAAGCGTGGTGCTGACGCGCCGTCATAGTTACAACAACCAATCACATACTTCTCTGGTGTTGCATGAACGGGATTGGGTATTTGCATGAGGCGATCTGATTGGCTGACGCCTCCGTTGGCGCTCGAAAAGTTGAAAAGTTTTCAACTTCTGCCGCAAGCAGCGCCAGTGAAGCAACGCGACGGACCCACAATTCAGTTCGGCAACGCTTGACGTCACTCCATTCAAAGTCAGCGAGAGGTGTTGACGCCGACGCCCCGTGTGAATGGAGCGTTAGTCTGCGCAAGCGCCGGAAGTGATCTCTCGCGCGTATACGTCACTCATTGCCAGAGCGCGCGCACACACACGTCACACACCGGATGTGTGTGCACTCAGATCACTTGGACATGGTTGTGTACAAGAGGTAAAAAACGATATAAATACTGTTGGTTTTCTCACACAAACCGCTCGTTTCGTGTCTTAGGCCATCAATGTGTAGTTACGATGGGGAATTGTTTAATTTGGATTTCTCTGTGCATGTTCTTTTTCCCTCTTATAGAGACAGTGACCTATACCTGCCATTATATGACTGACAGACTAGAACGGTTTGACCCAAAAATATCAAAATTGGATCTACTGAAGAAAAAAAGACACCTACATCTTGGATGCCCTTGGGGTAAGCTGATAGATACCACATTTTAATTTCAAAGTGAACTATCCCTTTAACGTAATAAAAGTAATAATTGCATTCATATTCTGGGCTCATCTGCTCGCCTATATATAGTAAGCATCATCTATAAAACATTAAGGCATGTTAAGTGTTTTATAATGTCCCAGATGTGAGCCGAGTCTCACTATGTGTGAGTCACATGGAGTCTGTTCTGTGGTTCAGTATGTTATATTATTATAATATTCAGATGTTTTCTGTGTCTGAAGGGAGGTGGATGCTCTGGTGGCCATGCTGCGCTTTCAGGAGTACGAGCGCTCGACCGTGGACACAGAAGGAGCCATGGGCTTGGCTGCAATCTTAGCTGGACAGCTGCCAGAGCTTAAAGGGAAAAGGTGGTTAAAGCCCATCACTCACTTTGTTATGATCCTAACCGGGTCTGTGTTACTCGTTCTGATGAGCCAGTTAGCAGAGGACTGAACTCATTTAACTCATTTAATAAAAATTACACATAGGTCCATAGTGGTCATACGTTAAATTTGGTCTCATTTTAAAGACCACCCATGGCAGATTATTGTTGAAAAAAAAAAAAGTTATGAAAGTTTATGAAAATGATTTATGAGCAATATTTTATATTTTATGAAACATGTTGAACTCTAAACCTGCTAGAAAATCAAAGACATAAATCTAAACAAGTTGTGTTCCAAATTTGAGGTTGATATCTCAAAAAATTAGATATTGTTTTGGGCGCAGTACCACATTTTCTCCATTAGATGCCAGCAAAACTCTGCTGGAGCACACAGTGCTTGATTTGTGATTTACAGTAGAGTTCATCTCTCAAATATTACAAGAACACACACACACGCATACAAACCACACTCTGGCATCCACACCAACACACACACACACACACACACAAACCACACTCTGACATCCACACCAACACACACACACACACACACACACACACACAAACCACACTCTGACATCCACACCAACACACACACACACACACAAACCACACTCTGACATCCACACCAACACACACACACACACACACACACACACACACACAAACCACACTCTGACATCCACACCAACACACACACACACACACACACACACACACAAACCACACTCTGACATCCACACCAACACACACACACACACACAAACCACACTCTGACATCCATACCAACACACACACACACACACAAACCACACTCTGACATCCACACCAACACACACACACACACACACACAAACCACACTCTGACATCCATACCAACACACACACACACACACACAAACCACACTCTGACATCCATTCCACACCAACACACACACACACACACACAAACCACACTCTGACATCCACACTAACACACACACACACACACACACACACAAACCACACTCTGACATCCACACCAACACACACACACAATTATAGCTGCATTATTTATCCAATTGTCTCTATAATCTCCAGAAGCAGAAAACAGGAATAAAGCAAGTATTTGCTTTATAGGCCAAACATGAAAAAATAGCATCATCTGGTAAAAAATAGTAAAAAAAAGTAATTTTAAAGTCTTGCCAATAGAATGAAAGCCTATTAACAAAAATTGCATCATTTTATTAAATGGGATTAAAAATAGCAGTTTTAATGGGGACATTTTTGTCCAAAAGGTCCTGAGAGGAACTATATTTTGTACCTAGTGCAACACAGATTTATTAAAGGAAATGAGGGTGGAATATTAAAAAACACACCTGTGCCAAATTTTATGCAGCTGCCAATAACAGGCAAAATTATAAAAAAAACAATACTGAAAAGGACAGAAATGTCCAAAAGGTTGCACAAGGGTTAAATCTCCTTCAGAAAACACACTCTGCCTCTGAATGCATGAGATGCACTTTATGTTGTTATGAAATGCAGATCAACATTATTAATGCATTCAGTTTTTATGCTGCTTAACAGCCCATGACTATGCTAATGAACCATATTAGTGCTAGAATAAACTTTGTTTGAATTACTTAAATATTTGCATTTATAATAAGGTCTCATTTGTTAACATGATTTAATGCATTAGCTTACTAACAATGAGCAATGTGTTTTTACAGCGTTTATTAATCTTTAATTGTAAAAATACAATTGTTCATGTTAGTCTAATTTGTCTAATCTGACATCTTGATTTAAAAAATATTAGTAAATGCAGTGTTGTGTTATGTGTGAAAAAAATAAATAAAAAAATGTTGATGATAAAAAAATTTTTTATTAGTAAATGTTAAAATTAACATGAAATAAATAAATGAATAACATTTTTTAAATACTTAAATATTTTTAATAAATGAAAGTAAATATTTAAACATTTTAAAATATTTAAATACTGTTTATAACATTACAATTTTGTAAAAAAAAAAAAAAAAGTAAAAAAAAAATAGTTGTTAAAATCTGTTCTCATGTTTACTTTTTTGTTGTGTGAGAAGTATTAATGTTTAAGGTTTAATATTTTTATCTGATATTATTATTTTTATTATTATTATTATTTTTAAGAGCAATTTTTGGTAAATTGCATTGAATCCAATTAGGGTCATTTCAACCCAGGACATTAATTAATTAATTTATTTATTTTTTAAATTCTTTTTAAGTGCAATTTTTAGTAAATGGCATTGAATCCAATTACGGTCATTTTGACCCAGGACATTAATTATTATTATTATTATTATTATTATTATATATATATTTTAAGTGTAATTTTTGGTAAATTGCATTCAATCCAATTAGAGTCATTTTGACCCAGGACATTAATTATTATATATATTTTTTTTTTTTAAGTGCAATTTTTGGTAAATTGCATTGAATCCAATTAGGGTCATTTTGACCCAGGACATTAATTATTATTATTATTATTTATTTTATTTTTTTTAACCCTCTGGGGTCTGAGGTGATTTTGGGGCCCTTGAGAGGTTTTGACATGTCCTGATATTTGTGCTTATTTCAGCTACTTATAACATACTAATGACCAACATGTATTTGTTTTTGTATTCAGCACAAACTTTGCTACAATATTATGTGACCAAGATGGATGTACATCTTTGTATTTTTTTAGAAAAAAAATATTATGCGTGGTTAGTAAGTTTTGGGAAAAAAAATGTAGCTGAAATAAGGCCATAAAACCCACACTAAATAGTCCTGAATAAGACTTTAGAGTAATCAGTCTTGTCGGCTAGAATATTTACTTCACAATTAAGTGAGAATCATTCTGCTTACTCATTTACAGAAAACAATACATTGCTTAAAATTTTTTAAGACATGTTTTGTGATTGAAAGCCTGTATGCGAGGGAGTGACAATGTCCTTGAATATTAAGTGATTCTCACCTGAGACACAAAGGGCCCTCCCCTAAAGCTGCTAATGGCCCATCAGTGTGACTGACTTTGAGGCAGGTAAGAGAGAATGTGAGGAGATTGAACAAATGTTTTTTTTAAATTATTTGTATTTTATTTACAACACCGTATAATCAAAACATACATAATGAAGGTCAAAGACACATTATTGTGCACACTGATCTAACCACAGAGATGTGAACAGACTTTGAGTCATTCCTGCAACAGATTCTGTTCAACAAGTGACAAGTAAATCATGCCTGATATTTACGTGTGTTATTTGAGTGTTTCTGCTACTTTCCATGGATTCAAGAAGAAAAAAAAACATAATCAGTGGTCAAGGAGCTTGTTTTACCATATAATATCAGTGTAGTTGGACATCTGATTCTGAGTTTGAAGAAGGTCATCAGGATTCATCATCTGTGGTGCAGGTATCTGATTAAAAAAAATACACAACCAAAACATTTGTGAGCATGTTAATATCAGGAGCATCTTTTTATATATATGTTTTATAGACTCACGCATGCTTTGTACTATCGTAAACAAAAAAATACATTTTATATCTGAGAAACTAATTATTATTGTTTAGAAAAAAACGAACTATGATTTTGTAGTCATATAGCCTAGTATGTATGGCTTTGTACTACAAAAGATGTACTTTGTACTATTAAAAAAGGATATTTTATATCTGAGAAACTAATTATTATCGTTTAGCACGCTATTCAATCCATTTGTGAACAACATTTTTCTAAACATTGTAGCATTCATCATGTTGTCGTTTGGGAAAACAAATAAACGTGTTCAAGTTTGAGTCACAATAACACGTTAACTAATGCAAAAAAAAGAAACATTACTTACTCACCAGATCGCTCTTCTCTTCTGGATGAACTCTTGCTCTTATTTTGAGGCAAATCCAGCTTTTATTCAGCGTGTCTTCTTCCAGAAACGAACAGTAATGTTAGCGCGAGGAACGATCTGGCTTTGTTTATGTTGGGCGTTTCCTTGAGCAAGCGGCTCACGTGTGATATTTACATATGAACGCGAGGGGGCGGGATCGCATTAGAAATAATGAGTTAGACGGGACAGACTGAACATCGTGTTGGTTTCATACGGATTACTTCATCACAGAATGTTTGTTTTCGATAAGACTTACTTCATTTGAAAGTAGACACTTCCAGCTTTCTATAGATATAACTCCCATGTCTGTGTGTTGAGTTTTCGCTGAGTTACACTTCATTTTAGTGACGTTTTTTGAAGAGCAGCTCGCGGAGATGGAGAAGACAAAGAGCGCATCCTGTTTGTTTTTTTTTTTTTTTTGAAAACCACAAAGTTTTGTTCTTATTGTGAGTGTACACAAAAATAATAGACACTTCAAAGTTTCAATTGATGTATAACACTTATCTGTACGACCAAAATCGACGGAGTATTTTTAATGTCTTTTGCACTGGTCTTAAAAAAAACGAGTTGGTATCGCCGGCGATACAGCCGTCCCATTAGGGTTAAAGTGCAATTTTGGTAAATTGCATTGAATCCAATTAGGGTCATTTTGACCCAGGACATTAATTTATTATTATATTTATTATTATTTTTTTAAGTGCAATTTTTGGTAAATGTCATTGAATCCAATTAGGGTCATTTTGACCCAGGACATTAATTATTATATATATATATTTTTTTTTTTTTAAGTGCAATTTTGGTAAATTGCATTCAATCCAATTACGGTCATTTTGACCCAGGACATTAATAGATACTGATAAACGTTGAGTTTACATGCAAATAAAAATAAAAATAAAATTAAAATAAATAAATAAAAAACAAATAAATAAATACATAAATACAATAAACAAACAAATAAACTTAAAAGGAAAAATCTTTAAAACAGAACAAATTTATATAGAAAGATATGAATGAATAATGCAAGAGAAGGTTGTGTAAAGGTTGTGTTGTGTGCTGCAGGGTGGCAGTGGTGGTGAGCAGTGCAAACATGGAGCTGGACCTGGTTCTGCAGTGTGTGGAACGAGCGCTGGTTCTGGACGACAGAGTCAGTCGCTTCACGGTGCAGCTGACCGACTGGCCCGGAGACATGGCCAAACTCCTGGACCTGCTGGCCAGAGAAGACGTCAGGTGAGCGAACGAGGAACAGATGCACAATGTCATCTCTGACTCAAAACCCTTATTTACACTCATGCATCACACAGATGCTGTTATTCACAGTGACTTACATGCATTGGAGCGGTGCATCCAGTCATTCGTCCATGACTTCTACAGTTTGAGCTCCTGTTGAGCATGCATGCAAACCTGGAATGCAGTGTAAGTCGCTTTGAGTAAAAGCATCTACTCAATGCATCAATGTTAATATGAGCTGCAGGTCAGTTTGTGAATGTTCAATGAGCTCGTGTCATGAAGAGCTACTCTTCAAACACAGTTAAAGTTACACAAGCCTTCCTTAAACAGCACCGCCATCCTCTCTTCAGATCCCTTCACTAACTAACTAACTAACTCGGTCAACTCTCTCTCTCTCTCTCTCTCAGGTTGCTGGATGTTTGTCACAGACGGTACACTGATAAAGCTGAGCTCTTCAAAGCACAGGTCAGAGAACAGTTGAGTTACACACTAACTAAATAACTAATACAGCATGTTCATTTTCATTCATTACCATGATATATAACAGAGATTCACAAGTTGTTATTTCATTAATTTAACAACACATTAACATGTTCAATCTGATCTTTAATTATCACATGACATGCAGCTAATTTTTTTTTTTTTTTTTAATTGTACATTTTTATAATTTAAATAATTTCTAGCTTGTCATCAGCTCATGATCTCCAGTTTGGGAAACCCTGCTATATATTACAGTACTATGGTATTATCATCAGATAAGTACGGTGTGTTTGAGGAGCTGTTCGGGACTGATGTGATTGTGCTCACAGGTGGAGTTTGTCGTTGAAATGAGGGATAAATGTCAGAACTCACAGCTGCGGCGGATGCTGTCAGACCGATACCCATCACTGTGCTGGCTGGAGCGGTGATCCACACACACACACACACACACACACACACACACACACACACACACACACACACACACACACACACTCTCTCACTCACACACACACTCACTCACGCACACACTCACTCACGCACACACTCACTCACACACACACTCACTCACACACACACACACACACACACACTCTCTCTCTCACTCACACACACACACACACACACACACTCTCTCTCACTCACACACACAAACACACACACACACACACTCTCTCTCTCTCACTCACACACACACACACACACACACTCTCTCACACGCGCACACACACTCACTCTCACTCTCACACACTCTCACACACTCTCACACTCTCACTCACACACACTCACACTCACACACACAAACACAGAGAGAAGAGATACACAAACACACACACTCACTCACATGCGCGCACACACACACACACACACACACTCACACAGAGAAGAGATACACAAACACACACGCGCGCGCGCACACACTAACTCTCACACACACACGCGCGCGCGCGCGCGCACACGCACTCACGGACTCAATCACACACACACACACACTCTCACACACACTCACACACACTGACTCACGCATTCAAACGACATCTACACTCACAACACAACACCACACACACACACACACACACAACACAAGACCACACACACACACACACACACACACACACACCACAACACAAGACCACACACACACACACACAAGAGCACACACACCACACAACACACACACACACACACACACACACACACCACAACACAAGACCACACACACACACACACACACACACACACACCACAACACAACACACACACAAGAACACACACACCACAACACACACACAAGAGCACACACACCACAACTAGGGATGGGTATCGTTAAGGTTTTAACGGTATTACTACTCTTATCGATACTGCTTATCGGTCCGGTACTTTAACGGTATTCTTATCGGTACTTTTTGTTATACTGTATGTATGTATGTATGTATGTATATGTATATATATATATATATATATAATAACAAATTAGGAGCTGAATTAACATTACTTTATATTCTGAAATGTAAAATAAATATTTAATTAAATTAATATAAAACATCAATTTGTAAATGCACCAGTGTGCAGGCATTTTTAGTGTTTTATATACATAAGATACAGTAAGAATATTAACAAAGAAACAAAGTAAAAACAAACTGACAAATACAATAAAACAAATATACAAATTAAATGAAATAAACAGTGCTTTAATTCTTCCATGAAGGTCTACTAACATTACTGTTCAGGCAAGTAATAGCCTACAAAAGAAATCTAAAAGTAATCAAATGTAAATGCACACTGCATAGTTTTCACTGTATGTATTGATAGATTAATGCTTATTAAAGCTATAACGTTATTCAGATTAAGAGCTGTGAGGGATTTTCTCTTTGCATTTTTTTCTTTGATTAACATTGAAGCGCCAGTCTGTCACTTTAAGGCAATATATTGACACACATCGGATTTTCTCCGAACAGTTCTGGTCCACTTAAGACAAACTGTTTAAGTGAATACTCTCGTAGCTGGCCATTGTGACATATTTTTGTGTGTATTTGATCGTTTGGACGCGCCCGAAACTCAAAGTGTAATCTGCTTGTCCGTTTTGGAGCGCTGCGCAGGCACGCACGCACACACACACACATTTCAGCCTGGGGAGCAGCGTCTCTTGTGCGGATTGTGCTTTCAACGTTTTATTATCAAACATGTCCCGCAATTTAGCAACAGTAAAGACAGCATTTTACAACAATCACCGATTGAGCTGATTCAGACTTTAAGTGTTGTTTAGGGAGGAACGAGTGCGCGCCGCTGTAAAGGGATGGAAGTTGTGCTAGAAGAAACGTGGCTATAATCCTTAGAAGCCAAAATCAAAAATAAATAAACTTAGCTTAATATAACAGCCACAGGCATAAAGTGCATATGTTTTAATAGTTAGTTCTCTATTCTATCATAATTAAACAGGGCTTTCATGTTGCGCGTGCTGAAGTTCCTCCACGTGAGCGCGATCTTGCTTCTGAATTACAAATAGCAAAAATGCATCAGACAAATGTTTGAATATTATTGCATATAAAACAGCTGGCAACTCTGGTGAGATAGAATTTGCAAGATAATGTGCATATGTAGCAACAATAAATGTGTGTTTTCATAATTTCTCCAGTACCGACAGCAGAACCGATAACGTCAGAGCTTATCGATACTCCGGTCTTTCATAATTTAGCCCCGAGACCGATTAAATACCGAGTTTCGGTACCCATCCCTAACCACAACCAACACACACACACACACACACAACACAACACAACACAACACAACACAACACACACACACACACACACACACACACACAAGAACACACACACCACAACACAACACACACAACACAACACAAGACCACACACACACACACAAAACATATAAAGTATTTTTGTCGTGTTTTTTAGTAAAATACCAAAATATCCTCAAATCAAGATGCATGTAGTTGAGAAACAAACACTTAAGATACTAATTCTTGTTTTCTGAAAATGTATCATAATTAAGTGAAAGCAATCAAAAACATCCGTCAGTGCGGTCAGAACAATAACTTGTGTTTGTAATTAAGATTATTACTCACTCCACATTGGCAGATATTGTTTTTGTTAATTTATGTATAATATATTAAGTCTTGAATCTTGATTTAAGATATTTTAATCTTTTGTTTAGATATTTCTACTGGAAAACAAGACAAAAATATGGAAATCATTTTTTTCTGACACTGTTGTCTGAATAAACACAGATAGAGACACTCTTAGTGTCACTGATATCACATGAAACACAGATTTCATTATTGCTATTCAAACGAATGTAAAGATCGAAACATATGGACTGTAATTCAAATGAAATGTTTTGGGTCACAGCATTAAATTAATTGATTAATTATTATTGGATGATCAAGAATGTCTGTCTTCATGGGAGGAAAGCTGTGCTGTATATAACGTTATTATTAAACTCACTGCATGTGTGATGTTGAATCTAGCTGTGCTGATGTCAGTTGTATTTGGGTTATGAATATAAAGACTCATCCTGTATATAATCACACTCTGATTGCTGTATTTTATGGAGATCATAAGGTTAGATATTATGCATGAATCTGCACATCATTACAACCCAGAATCTGAGAGAGAGAGAGAGAGAGAGAGAGAGAGAGAGAGAGAGTGAGTGAGAGAGATAGAGAGAGAGAGAGTGAGTGAGTGAGTGAGTGAGTGAGAGATAGAGAGAGAGAGAGTGAGTGAGTGAGAGAGTGAGTGAGAGATAGAGAGAGAGAGAGTGAGTGAGTGAGTGAGTGAGTGAGTGAGTGAGTGAGAAGAGAGATAGAGAGAGATGGAGAGTGAGTGAGTGAGTGAGTGAGTGAGAAGAGAGATAGAGAGAGAGAGAGAGAGAGAGAGAGAGTGAGTGAGAGATAGAGAGAGAGAGAGTGAGTGAGTGAGTGAGTGAGTGAGTGAGAAGAGAGATAGAGAGAGATGGAGAGTGAGTGAGTGAGTGAGTGAGAAGAGAGATAGAGAGAGAGAGAGAGAGAGAGAGAGAGAGTGAGTGAGTGAGTGAGTGAGTGAGTGAGTGAGAAGAGAGATAGAGAGAGATGGAGAGTGAGTGAGTGAGTGAGTGAGTGTGAGAGAGAGCTAGAGAGAGATAGAGAGAGAGTGAGTGAGAGAGATAGAGATAGAGTGAGTGAGAGATAGAGAGATACAGATAGAGATAGAGAGAGAGTGAGTGAGAGAGATAGAGATAGAGTGAGTGAGTGAGAGATAGAGAGAGATACAGATAGAGATAGAGAGAGAGTGAGTGAGAGAGATAGAGATAGAGTGAGTGAGAGATAGAGAGATACAGATAGAGATAGAGATAGAGAGAGAGTGAGAGATAGAGATAGAGTGAGTGAGTGAGAGATAGAGAGAGATACAGATAGAGATAGAGAGAGAGTGAGTGAGAGAGATAGAGATAGAGTGAGTGAGTGAGAGATAAAGAGAGATACAGATAGAGATAGAGAGAGAGTGAGTGAGAGAGAGATAGAGAGAGATACAGATAGAGATAGAGAGTGAGAGAGTGAGATAGAGTGAGTGAGTGAGAGATAGAGAGAGATGCAGATAGAGATAGAGAGTGAGATAGAGTGAGTGAGTGAGAGATAGAGAGATAGAGAGAGATACAGATAGAGATAGAGAGTGAGAGAGAGAGAGTGAGTGAGAGAGTGAGAGATAGAGAGAGATACAGATAGAGATAGAGAGTGAGAGTGAGAGAGTGAGTGAGAGATAGAGATAGAGATAGAGAGATAGAGAGAGATACAGATAGAGATAGAGAGAGAGTGAGTGAGAGAGATAGAGATAGAGTGAGTGAGTGAGAGATAGAGAGAGATACAGATAGAGATAGAGAGAGAGTGAGTGAGAGAGATAGAGATAGAGTGAGTGAGAGATAGAGAGATACAGATAGAGATAGAGAGTGAGAGTGAGAGAGTGAGTGAGAGAGTGAGTGAGAGATAGAGATAGAGAGATAGAGAGAGATACAGATAGAGATAGAGAGTGAGAGTGAGAGTGAGAGAGAGAGAGAGTGAGTTAGAGATAGAGAGAGTTAGAGATAGAGATAGAGATAGAGATAGAGAGATAGAGAGAGATACAGATAGAGATAGAGAGTGAGAGTGAGAGAGAGAGAGAGAGAGAGAGTGAGTTAGAGATAGAGATAGCAGTGATAGAGTTTAAATCTCTAAGTCTATTAGCTGAAGACACGGTGACCACAACAACATGAACTAAACACCTGCAGGAACCGTCTGCATTCAGACTAGATGTCAATTAGCCTAAAAATAATGCATTAACATGATTAAAGGTATTTAGCTTCATTGATGCAGAGCCTGATGATCATGATGCAGGACGGCTGACCGTGTGATGAGTCTATTACAATGCAGTTACATTAGTCTATGAGCGCAAAAGATCACCCTCTTATATTTATAATATCATATGAAAATATAGTTTAGCAACATCATGCATGGATGTAGAATTTAGTAGAGATGCTATGACATGTCCATACCAATATCCAGCGACTAACTTGTCCCTAGCAATAATTTTGATTCTTTAAACTGATTTATATTGAACTGTCAGCAACTGAACTGCAGCTCAGTCTATTTCAAATATAGTGAATTAAGCTACAAACTCCATCATAAAGCACAATGTTTCCATCTAACATGTGTTTTGAGCTGCAGCTCGTCATATTAATGGAGTGTTTCACTAATTAGCAGTAAACCGGTTACCTCACCTGAATATGTTCATAGATTGGTGTTATCTCTGAAATGGAAATATTGATATTTTATTTTTTTATTTCAGTTAGAGTGATCAAACTAGCGCGCTGAGGCAGTAGTAGTGATGACAGTGTCGTGTAAACATGACTGAATCAATTGAGTGAGTCATTTACGCTGGAACCGCTCCGATTGATTCAAACTCGTGACTTCGATGATTCAGTTCAAGTGATTCACTAGAAAAACCAGATCAAAAGAGCCATTCGTTTTCGGATTTCGAGAGACATCGTTTGTAATGATTTTAAAAAAACACGGGTTAATGATTCGCTGTTTCGAAGCGCTAGCGTGCAACGTGAATCATTTGATTTAGATCCGGACTTCAGAGCACTAATCATGAATCATTTGATTTAGATCCCGACTTCAGAGCGTGAATCATGAATCATTTGATTTAGATCGGAACTTCAGAGCATGAATCATGAATCATTTGATTTAGATCCCGACTTCAGAGCACGAATCATGAATCATTTGATTTAGATCGGAACTTCAAGCACGAATCATGAATCATTTGATTTAGATCCCGACTTCAGAGCGTGAATCATGAATCATTTGATTTAGATCCCGACTTCAGAGCGTGAATCATGAATCATTTGATTTAGATCGGAACTTCAGAGCATGAATCATGAATCATTTGATTTAGATCGGAACTTCAGAGCATGAATCATGAATCATTTGATTTAGATCCCAACTTCAGAGCATGAATCATGAATCATTTGATTTAGATCCCGACTTCAGAGCGTGAATCATGAATCATTTGATTTAGATCCCGACTTCAGAGCATGAATCATGAATCATTTGATTTAGATCCCGACTTCAGAGCGTGAATCATGAATCATTTGATTTAGATCCCGACTTTGGAGCACGAATCATGAATCATTTGATTTAGATCGGAACTTCAGAGCACGAATCATGATTCATTTGATTTAGATCCCGACTTCAGAGCATGAATCACGAATCATGAATCATTTGATTTAGATCGGAACTTCAGAGCACGAATCATGAATCATTTGATTTAGATCCCGACTTCAGAGCGTGAATCATGAATCATTTGATTTAGATCCCGACTTCAGAGCGTGAATCATGAATCATTTGATTTAGATCGGAACTTCAGAGCATGAATCATGAATCATTTGATTTAGATCGGAACTTCAGAGCATGAATCATGAATCATTTGATTTAGATCCCAACTTCAGAGCATGAATCATGAATCATTTGATTTAGATCCCGACTTCAGAGCGTGAATCATGAATCATTTGATTTAGATCCCGACTTTGGAGCACGAATCATGAATCATTTGATTTAGATCGGAACTTCAGAGCATGAATCATGAATCATTTGATTTAGATCCCAACTTCAGAGCATGAATCATGAATCATTTGATTTAGATCCCGACTTCAGAGCGTGAATCATGAATCATTTGATTTAGATCCGGACTTCGGAGCACGAATCATGAATCATTTGATTTAGATCAGGGCCCGTATTCATGAAAAATCTTAGTGCTAAGAGTTGCTCCTAGTAACACAATTCTAAGAAAATTCTCAGAAATGTGGGTGTTTCCTCTTTAATTTAAAGAAAAGATCCTAGTAAAGAAAAAAGTAATTCAGAAAGCATCTTAACCCTTAAAAGAGGTCTTAAGGTCCAAAATTGTTAGGAGTACGGATGAGGACTTTTAAGAGGCTTAAGAGTTTTTTTAGCAGCGGAGAAGATGAACCAAACATGAAGAAATGTGTTGCACACAATGCATGACTGAGTTAATAAGACGCTACACATTAGATCGTGCAGGGATCATGTTTGTGACAGATCTTATTAAAGACATGTTAACATCCCTGACACCGCGCAGAAATGCCATCGCGTCAGAAATGGACGTAATCACTACTTTAACATATTTAGCAACTGGAAAAAATGCAACTATGCAGCAGCGATGATTTGGGTCTGTTACAGCACTTTCAGAACCTTATTGTGTCGCTGTTCATTTCCTATAAAATGTGTTAAGTATGACAGCATGGTAAATAAAAAATAAAGAATATACATATATTGTGTGTGAGTGAGTGAGTGAGTGAGAGTACAGTAAAACAGGAAAAATTAAGCCTGTAATTTCAAAGTGAAGGCTTATAATAGACCCTACTCTTATGCACTCTTTTATTTCCTTCTTGGACAACCAACCAATCACAGTCTTCAAAAGACTGTGTCATAGCTAGCAACAGGGTTAGCCCCGCCTCCTCACTAAGATAACAGTGTTGGTCTTTTCCTCGCTCAGAGTTGCTCTCAGATTGGTCCTGAATCACTTTTAAGCTAAGACTCCTAGCTAGAATTTTTTAAGCTAAATTAGGAGCTCTGAGAGGATTCTTTAAGAATACGGACCCAGAACTTCGGAGCACGAATCATGAATCGTTTGATTTAGATCCGGACTTCGGAGCAGGTAATTGAAAGATTCATGATACGTGCCTCAAAGTCCCGATCTGAAATGATGATTCGCGAATCATTTGATTTAGATCGAATCTTCAGAGCGTGAATCATGAATCATATTCAGATAGGAACTTGGAAGCTCTTATGAATCCGGAGCGGGTTCGTGAATCTTGTGATTAAGATCGGGACTTGGAGCGTGTATCGAGAATATTTTTTCTGATTTCTTTCTTTTTTTATTAAAGCTGCAGTCCGTAAATTTAGCCTCTTTGTCGCCATCTCTGTTTGAGAACCTGGAATTGCAGCTTGCTTGCGTAACGATCGGTTAATAGCTCATATCACATCAAATCATGCAAATTATTATTATTGTTATACTTTATTCTCAAATTATTAATGTTAACAACATCAGCATTGCGTGACTATTAGGGATCTGCACTACGACTAATTTGACTGTCGTTTAAACGGAAGTTTTGTATCCGACTAGTCGACTAGTCTAAAAGCTAGAAACCCCCCAAAAATGGCAAAAAAAAAAAAACTGTGCGTGTGTCTATATAACAGCACACAGTTGAAATACTTAATCTTTGAATCACTGTCAAATCCCTCAATGAATTCTGCTAAAAATAGGTCACGATTATGCCGTATGCTTGCCTCGTGTTATCATCAATTAATTTTAGGCGGGCGTTAAACAGGAAAAAAAGGAAGAGCATACACTCTTCATAAACCAGTGCGTAGCTTATTTATTCAGATCGGCTGGAGCAATGCAGAAATGGAAAATCAATCAATAGACTGACAGAATTCTTCATTTTCATATAACGTTAGCCAACATATTAAACCACATATTAAAACAAAAGTAAAAAACAATGGGAAAGTTTATCAAGGAATAGCATTAAAACGGCTTTTAAAAATGTACTTCATGTTGGCTATATTGTCTAAAAACAAAACAAAGCTTGTTTTACTTACTCAGACCGTGCGCATTTGTTCAGTGAATTTAACATGTTAACAAGGCCTGGCGAAAGACGGGACTAGAGGCAAAAAAAGCGCTCGGCAGGAACTGAAGTCACAGGCACACAGAGAAATAACTACAAGCAAGCAGACAGTTTCGAGAAGATCCTGGAAATCCCGCAGCACCACCGAAGTGGGTCTTTGTTTAGAGGAATAGACAGCGCGGATAGGATCGCGGACCGCAGCGGCAGGTTGTATGACATGATTGACATTTGGCTTTGGCTAGACTCCAAGCTAACGCATACGTGTATTGAATATGATTACGCATAGCTCCAGTAAAGTTATTGTAAGCCAATTTGACATTACACAGTTTACACAAAACCTTTCCATTTCCTTCTAATTCAAAATAATCTGGTCTTTCGCGTGGAGCTCGCCGCAACTGACATGAAGAAAACGCATGTGAGGTAAAATTATAGCTCCCGCCCAGATACGCTTTTAAAAATATTTATATATTTTGATATGTATTCTTTTTCAAAAGTTTTATTTTAACTGTTCTTTCAAATGTTTTAAATGTAACGTTAAAATGATGGTGATTTGAATGATATAATCATCATGTTTTTTTTTTCTCTCGTGTAGTCGACTATTGTTTTCAGTGTCGACTAGTAGGAGCTGTACCGTTTAGTCGACTAGACCCGCACATCCCTAGTGACTATAGTGTAGGCTTCAATTTCTGTACAGTCTAATCTCTAATCGTCATGCCATTCGAATTTCATATTAATAAATTCATTTAACCCAAAAAGCAAATTATGCTTCCGTCGAACTGGTTTTCTTTAAAATACAAATCTTGTGTAATCCCAGGATATCTGTAATCAGAAGCACATTTAAAACTGGAATATAATTTAATTCACATGTTTCATAAACACATAATCCTTTCTGGATCATAATCCGCCATCAAAATGATATTTTAATTATTCCAGCTGCTGTGAGAAAAGGCTCAAATGATAAAACATTATTATAATACAGTAAGGAGATAGTTTTGAACACTGGCTGGTTATGTACTTGCTCAAAATATTGATCTCGGATCATTTTAAACCAAAAAAAGTTATGGATTGCAGCTTTAAACAGTAGAAAATATTAACCCATTAAAGCAATACAGATGTTAAAACAAAAATAAAAAAAGTTTAGTTTCCATGTACGTGTCTGGATCAACTCTGAATAAAGAAAAGAGAGGTTTAGAGCCAGATTTTTGTTTGTTTATGCGAGTGAAATTTAATTAATTAATTAAGTTATATTTTCCTATATTAAAATAAAATGATGTACAGCGTGATTAAGACACCCAGCGCTCTGATGCTGCTGTAGTGTTGGTTTTACATAATCAAAATTGTGTAATTATTGTCTGATAAATATGCTAACATAAGAGCTGTCTTTATGAATTATGAGTATGTTTGCTACCGTAGCTATAAATAAAGCACATGGATTATAAACTCTCTCTCTGTCGTATGTGTGTTTGAATCCAGCTGAACTCAGCTTAATCGATGTTGAGTTCCCGTCAAAACTGCAAATGAAGCTTTATATCTGTATTACAGTAATTTATGACTGTACA
The DNA here is from genome assembly GCA_023376895.1 of Aspiorhynchus laticeps. NCBI lineage: Eukaryota > Metazoa > Chordata > Actinopteri > Cypriniformes > Cyprinidae > Aspiorhynchus > Aspiorhynchus laticeps. Next base: position 1,854,847 of record CM041801.1, on the reverse strand, counting down.
TCGAATGATAGATGACACAAAACAAAGAAATCAAATCAGTTAGTTTATTTTCCATCATTCAAGCACTCAGCAGCGCTAAACACTGCGCTTCTTGATCTGTAAATCACGTCATAATCACACAAACCGAAGGCTGGAGACACCGCGGCTCTCTCTTATGAATCTAACGATATCTACTGTGCCAAAAATATCCAACTGCACTTACAGCAGTGTTTCTGAGCCGGCAGCGGCTGAGAAACAGTGTTAGAGGAATGTTCTGTGTTCAGGATCCGGCTCTATCAACAGTGTTTGAGGAACAGCACTGAAAATCACGTTTACAGCAGAAGCAAATACTACTGTATATGTTAAAGATCATGATTTATTCCTTTAAAATATATTTGAGCTGTAAACTGTCAACTGAGTAGACTGTCTAGCTTTCTCTATCAGACAACAGACGGAATCCAGTCATAAAAACTGAATTTATAGTATAACGTCACGGAGTTTGTCAAAGTTTGGATGCATTAATCAAAAGCAGGTCACTTAAATCAAATGGTGATCTGGACTAGTATCTGATGTAAATCTGAATCCTGCATGTGTCTCTGTGTGAATGGAGCAGGGTTTTGTTTACTACATACACAGAGCGCGTGATTTCAGCGTCTGACGTCTCAATGAAGACATAAATACATCAACAATATCTCCAAAACTGATCAAAACCAGCATTTTACCATTTCATTTGAGTCAAACTAGTTATATCATATACACACAGAACTTTACTCGGCAACCCGTCAAAATAAAAGTCCTGTTTAACTTGAAGACATTGTGTCAGAAATAGCTATATTACTATTATTTACTAGAATGTACGTAACACTAGAAAAATAATACAACTTAATTGTTTTAAGAAATAATCACAAAATATTTTAATTTTAATAGTAAATCCCCTTTATCTGCCAAAAAATTAAATCTGTTTAATTTTCATTAATTGAAATATAAATTAAATCAATGTTTTATGGCTTCATCTGATAATCAGTAAAATTTAAATACACAACACAGAATTTCTGAGGGGGGGGGGGCATTTCATAACACTACTGTAAGAATAAATAAAAATAGTTTGTATGCATTCAAATAATCAGACGCTAAAACACAGAATTTGATAATAAAACATAAGGCGAGAAAAAATTAAACATTTCATACGACCTATATATGACTAGTTTTACTCAAATGAAATGGTAAAATGCTGGTTTTGATCAGTTTTGGAGATATTGTTGATGTATTTATGTCTTCATTGAGACGTCAGACGCTGAAATCACGCACTCTGTGTATGTAGTAAACAAAAAACATTCAGGATTCATATTTAAATCGACTTTTGTGGCTTAATATTTACAGATACTAGTCCATATCGCCATTTGATTTAAGTGTAATGACCTGCTTTTGATTAATGCATCCAAACTTTGACAAACTCCGTGACATTAAACTGTAAATTCAGTTTTTATGACTGGATTCCATCCGTGTTTTCTGCATCACGGATATCATAGGGTCCTAAGTAAGTGATTGTATCACACTAGTCTGAGGTTAGCTTGTATAACAGTGTGTATTTAGATGTTAATTGCTCTTATTTTGCACTGTAAGTGTCCCGAAGTGATTTTCTGTGCTGACAGACGTTATGTCACTAATGCTGCTGATAGAGCTTCAGTACTGAACCAGGATCATGTAAACAAGGCCTCGGATGTGACATTTAGCCTTTACTGAAAGTGACTGTTCAAATATAACCTGCTGGTTGATAAATCCTCTGGAATATAAAGATCAGAGTCCTGCTGGGAAACGAGCTCCGGTGTCAGGCTGGGGTTTCTGTCACTGGCGTTTGGGTCGGCCGTCCGGCTTGTATTTGAGCAGAAGACCCAGAGACGCGAAACCAAACAGGAACGTCTGAGCGAACCACAGCAAGCGTGTGGACGTGCTGTCAATGCCTTTATCACTGCAGACACACACACACACACACACTGATCAATACAGCCATGCATTTGATTAGTTCAGACAAAATGTTCACCCTCAGTTCATCTGAGCTCAGGATGAGTTTGTTTCTTCATCAGGTTTGTAGAAATGTGTCTCTGCATCAGTGTCTCAGCAATGGATGCTCTGCAGTGAATGGGTGCCGTCAGAATGAGAGCTGATAAAAACATCACAATAATCCACAGCACTTTTTGGTTTGTAACAGTGTGAGATTTTCACGGTATGATAATCATCTCAAAAAACATCAGTTTCACGGTATATATTAACAACTTTTATTTTTGGCAAAGTTCTGCACAACAGAGGTAGGTATATTAAGTTAAAACATGGACAAACATGATATTCCTTATAAACAATGTTTAAATAAATTATATTATTATAAAGAATATTATTATTGTTGTTATTATAACTTATAAGTTTAAATTGTAATTTATTGTCATTGTAAAATTTAAACTATAAATACAGTTTTTATGACTGGATCCCGTCTGTTTTCTGATAGAGAAAGCTAGACAGTCTACTCAGTTGACAGTTTACAGCTCAAATATATTTTAAAGGAATAAATCATGATCTTTAACTTTTATTTTGACGGGTTGTAGCAGACCTTTGCGTTTCAGTGTGTTTGACGATGTTAAAACTAGGAAATGTTTCAGTTTAGTCTCAGAGCAGCTCTGGTGATGTTCATGTTTATGTAGACACTGAACACACCTTTAGCATCATGCAGAAACAAGCGGATTATGTATATAGCAGTCTCTTTGTGCTTTAATATTCACAGACACACTTTGTGCAAATTGGACCTGTTCTCCAGGACAACCCTATGTTCATTTTTTATATATATATATATCTGAAGCACTCCCATACTGCAGATTTTAACTTTTTTTGGGGCAGGTAGACCGTCATACCGGTATATCATTACAACCCTACTCCAGTCCATCAGTTAACATCTGGAGAAGACTAAAGTGTTAAAGTTTAGAGTGTTTTGTCTTGTAAACGCTGCTTGATCTGATGCAGATTTCTCTCCTGATTCAGACCAGAACACTTTATCACTGGAGGAAGAGATATTATGAATTATGGACTCATATTTTAGTCAAAAAATGCTGGATTTGTTTCATCTTTTGTCTTCTCCAGATGTTAACTGATGGACTGGAGTGCTGTGGATTATTGTGATGTTTTTATCAGCTCTCATTCTGACGGCACCCATTCACTGCAGAGCATCCATTGCTGAGACACTGAAGCAGTGATGCATTTCTACAAACCTGATGAAGAAACACACTCATCCACATTTTCATTTTTGGCTGAACTATTCCTTTTATCTTCCTCTATCCTTTATATAATTAACTCAGCTATTCCACAAGTACAGTAAGTTGATATAATGCACACATAATTATCAGTCACACATATCTGTAGGTCTGTACTGCCACCATGTGGTAGAAAAGATGAACACCCTGATACTGTAAACTATCATAAAGGTGTCTTACCTGCAGATCTTCAGCGCAAAAAGAGCCTCGAACAGATGTATGAGCCACGTCAGAAACCATCTGAAACACAGAAGGACACAGATATCAGCGTCAGCTCTGAACGCAGCGTGTGGACGCCGGCGCTCACTCACCCGTAATACAGCACAGGATAATGATAGTCCACACAATGCTTGGCCAGAGCGCCCAGAGGACCCAGACTGCCGTACGGGACGTCCTGAGGCCAAAACACCGTCCACTGGAAACCAATCAAACACAATCACTGCAGAGCCAGCGAGTCACAAAACCAGACTTTTACACAAAAAACAGAAATTACGTCAGCGCTGGGTAAAGCTAGTTTGCATTTTCTCAAATAATGCTTCTTATCTTTTCCGTTTTATCTGTTTTCCAAGTTGTTGTTGTTATATAGTCAACAAAGAAATAACATTTTACTTGTTTGTGACTTATAAGGCCACTCAGACTAGAGCTGCACGATTAATCGTTAAAAGATCTCGATTCAGATACCCACATGATCTAATTTCTGAATGACCACGATTCGCCCGTGTCTATTAAAACTTTGAATAAATCATACCGGAACATTCAAATCTGCATTCTGCTGATCCAGAGAGCAGACAGTTAACATGTTTAGGTAAGAAAAAGCTTCACAAACAGTCTTTTCAACTACACAGTATTATTTCTGTCTTACAGTCATTCATAGAAATACTGGGATAAAAGTTTATAGTTCGGCTACAAACATTGATGTCTATGGTAGCGATCAAAATAGAGCCACTCATCTTTTGAAAGCAGCTGGCGCTTCAAATAACGTTTGTGTCGATTGCATCATTTCTCCACTAGGTGGAGACACGTGACTGTTAAAACATGTGTTTGTTATTGAATCATTCATTCGAGATTCGTTCAGAAACACTGATTCATCCATTAATGAAACAAGCGAGGTATGAGTGAGTCATTGAATCATTAATACAAACCAATTTTTCATCATTTTAATTCTAAAAGTTGGTGTATTAAATACACTATATTTTAAATGCATATACCCCGGGTTTCACAGACAAGGCTTAAGCCTAGTCCTAGACAAAAATGTAAATCTGAGCTGTTTCAACTGAAAGAAACTCGCATTGATTGATCTTAAAATATATCAGTGCCTTTGTTTTGTCTCAAGATGCACACCAGTGATGTTTGTTTCTAAGCATGTTTATAAAAATTGCTTAAATGTCTTAATTGAACTATGATCTAATCCTGGCTTAGTCTAAGCCCCGTCTGTGAAACCTGGCCATACTGTATTATATATTAAAATGTTTAATAATTCATTTAAATTAAACACTTTTAAATAGACTGCAGCAATTCATATTTTGTCACATTGTTTTGTTTAGTTCAGAATCGTGGGAGAATCGTGATCTCTATTTGAGAAAAAAAATCGTGATTCTCAATTTATCCAGAATCGTGCAGCTCTAACTCAGACCGCTGACTCGTGAGATAATACGCTCTTTGATCTCCAGTATATGTCAATTTACTCCCCTTCAATCACCACATCATAATAAATTACTTAAAACTGACAACATTTATGTCCATATGCACACTTTTCTAAGAATACATAACAGGGTTCCCACTCTTTAAGCCAAATTCCTTGACTTTCACTGAATAAAAAGATGACCTATAATGAATACAAGACAAAAAAACAGCCACAGACAGTATTTCAAATCCATTTGCAAGACGTTTTTAGTACAAAAATAAGTTAAACACATACTTTTGTGTTGCTTTAACCCATTAAATGCACTTTGATATTTTTCTGCACTACTTCTACAGAAATTAATGTATGTTTTTCATGCTTTCAGGGGTTAAACGCTCCGAAGGATTTTCTGTTTGTCATCAAGTTCATCATTCAGTCTTGTTATTTCAGTCTCATGACTGCATTTGACTTGAAGCATATTAAACTCAACACACGAGACAACAGGAATACAGTCATGAGTCTTGTTTAATATGTATTTCACAGGGAACATTATACAACGTACATTTAAGCCATCACGTTAATAATGCAAAGGAGAGCAAGTAGAAAATACAATATTAGTTTAATAATAATTATAGTGAAGAAAATTCACGTGGAGAGTCATAATGCACAGCCAGCACTAAACGCACAGAACGGCAAAACTAACTGAATTTTAAAGGGGAGCTAACGCACAGTTTCACCCAATCTCATGTTAATCTTGAGTACCTATAGAGTAGTACTGCATCCTTCATATCTCCAAAAAGTCTTTAGTTTTATCATATTTATAAAAGAAAGATACAGATTTACGATTCTCTCCGAAAAAAGCCGAGCTCCTGGAGGCGTGCCGTGTGGGCGGAGCTAAAGAGTGAAGGCGTGTTGTGTGGGCGGAGCGAAAGAGTGAAGGTGTGTCGTGGGCGGAACTAAAGAGTGAAGGCGTGTTTGTGGGCGGAGCTAAAGAGTGAAGGCGTGTCGTGGGCAGAGCTAAAGAGTGAAGGAGTGTTGTGTGGGCGGAGCTAAAGAGTGAAGGTGTGTTGTGTGGGCGGAGCTAAAGAGTGAAGGAGTGTCGTGGGCGGAGCTAAAGAGTGAAGGTGTGTCATGGGTGGAGCTAAAGAGTGAATGTGTGTTGTGTGGGCGGAGCTAAAGAGTGAAGGCGTGTCGTGGGCGGAGCTAAATAGTGAAGGTGTGTTGTGGGCGGAGCTAAAAAAGTGAAGGCGTGTCGTGGGCGGAGCTAAATAGTGAAGGTGTGTTGTGGGCGGAGCTAAAAAAGTGAAGGCGTGTCGTGGGCAGAGCTAAAGAGTGAAGGCGTGTCGTGGGCAGAGCTAAAGAGTGAAGGCGTGTTGTGGGCGGAGCTAAAGAGTAAAGGAGTGTTGTGGGCGGAGCTAAAGAGTGAAGGTGTGTCGTGGGCGGAGCTAAAGAGTGAAGGCGTGTTGTGGGCGGAGCTAAAGAGTGAAGGAGTGTCGTGGGCGGAGCTAAAGAGTGAAGGTGTGTCGTGGGCGGAGCTAAAGAGTGAAGGTGTGTCGTGGGCGGAGCTAAAGAGTGCAGGAGTGTCGTGGGCGGAGCTAAAGAGTGAATGTGTGTTGTGGGCGGAGCTAAAGAGTGAAGGCGTGTTGTGGGCGGAGCTAAAGAGTGAAGGAGTGTCGTGGGCGGAGCTAAAGAGTGAAGGTGTGTCGTGGGCGGAGCTAAAGAGTGAAGGTGTGTTGTGTGGGCGGAGCTAAAGAGTGAAGGTGTGTTGTGTGGGCGGAGCTAAAGAGTGAAGGCGTGTTGTGGGCGGAACTAAAGAGTGGGGGCGTGTCATGGGCGGAGATAAAGAGTGAAGGCGTGTCGTGGGCGGAGCTAAAGAGTGAAGGCGTGTCGTGGGCGGAGCTAAAGAGTGAAGGCGTGTCGTGGGCGGAGCTAAAGCGTGAAGGCGTGTCGTGGGCGGAGCTAAAGAGTGACGAGCACTTGCTCCGATCGCCAACAAAACACAGACATTTGATGGCATTTCACTCACCATCTGCAGTTCTGAATCATGAGCGGGATCTTTTATAGCTGGGACCGCTCCATCTTTCAGTATTAAACGTATTATTTTGTGAAACCTTACTACGTATATGGAATAACTGTTTTATAAAAGCAATAAGCCACAAGAAGCCGTGGTTTACAGTTAATTTATAACAGTTATACTTCGCTTCGCCTCGTACCTAACAACGCCCCTTAGCTGTTATAAAATCACTGTAAACCACGGCTTCTTGGAGCTTATTGCTTTAATCTCTTCTTTTAGGCTTATTTTCATCAAAGCTTCTCCTAAAGGTCCGTCACAATCAGTCTGTGTTTAGAAGAAGACCAGATCATCTCTGATTAATCACGCTGGCAGCTGAGCGCCGCATGATTTCATAACACATTACTGGAGGTGTGTGTTGTTATTTTATATAACTATCATTCTGTTATTGGGTTGAGCTCATTCTCACTGTGGTAAACATGCTTTCATTGAATGGTGACCAGTGTTTGCCAACTCATCTTCATGGAAAGTTGCTAAAGGACGGTCGATTTGTTGCTAAAAGACGTTAATGATGTCATGTTACATTTGTAAAGTCTTCCAGCTTTTCATTAATTCACAGACCCCCTGTGGTTCCTTCATGAATCCCTGACATAATGTAATGTTTAATACACTTCATAATGTTGACAACAAAGAATGGAATGTATTTGAGGTCAAAAGTAATCTAAAAGTAGTCAGAATACATACGAGTAATCCAATAAATTACTTTACAAACTATAATTTTGGTCATGTAATTTGTAATCAGTAACAAACTATAATTTGTAAGTAATCGACCCAGCACTGTGTATATATACAGTATGTATTATATATGTATATATATATATATATATATATATATATATATATATATAGTGCTGTCAAACGATTAATCACATCCAAAATAAAAGTTTTTGTTTACATAAGATATGTGTGCACTTTTATTTTACGTTTATTTATAATGTATATATAAATACACACACATACAATAAATATTTTGAAGATATTTACACATATATATACATTTATATTATTATATTTTATATAAAAATATTTAATACATAAACATATTTTCCTTAAATATATGCATGTTTGTATTTATATATGCATAATAAATATACACAGTACACACACTTTTATTTTGGATGCGTTTAATCAATTGACAGCACTAATATATATATATAACGTAAATAATTATTATTAATATTACCATGACTTTTACTACAATTATCATAGTTGAAATATGGTTAATAGTTGTATCCATGCTAAATTTGTGGTTTCTACGGTTTGAATTGAAATTTAATTTTTCTAAATGTATTTTAAACAATATAAATTTTCCAGTTAATTTTTATTTTGTATTTTTTTCCACAGAACATATACATAAATGCATGAATGGGGAGATCACACACACACACTCTCACACACACACACACACTCACACTCACACACACACACACACACACTCTCTCACACACACACACACACACACACTCTCACACACACACACACTCTCTCACACACACACACACACACACACTCTCACACACACACTCACACTCACACACACACACTCACACTCACACACACTCTCACGTACACACACACACACACTCACACACACTCACACACACTCTCACGTACACACACACACACACTCACACACACTCACACGTACACACACACACACACACTCTCTCACACACACACACACACTCTCTCACACACACACACTCTCTCCCACACACACACACACACACACACACTCACACTCTCACACACACACACGATACAATAACAATGTATAACATCAGCATTAATATATGATACAATATACACACACACACACACACTCACACACTCACACACACACTCTCACACGTACACACACACACGCACACTCTCACGTACACACACACTCTCTCTCCCACACACACACTCACACACACTCTCACACGCGCACACACACACACACTCTCTCACACACACACACTCTCTCACACACACACACACTCTCTCTCACACACACACACACACACACACTCTCTCTCTCACACACACACACACACACACACTCTCTCTCTCTCACACACACACACACACACACACACACACACACACACACTCTCTCACACACACACACACACACTCTCTCACACACACAATAACAATGCATAACATCAGCATTAATATACGATACAATATAAATGCTAACATGTGTTAAGCTAAGCAGTGATGTGTAACGGTCGCTAGCGGACTTTGTTCAGTCGGTGTAACGTTAGCAAACACTGAGGTAAAGTTCACTAATGAACGGATCGGTTATAAAACAGCCCGGTTCTGATGAGTTCGCATATTCTCAGCACGGAGAATCCATCATTTAATTCAGAAGCCAAACAGCTTTTCTGACAGTCATATCAAACATTACTTGTGTAAGAGTTTGTGAGATTCTCCTCAGGTGTTTCATGACTGACTGAATAATTCATATAACGTTAGTTTAATCGATCTTACCGTGAAAAAGCTGACAGAAACCGTCACGACCAGCATCCAGAACACACTGGACCTCCTGAAATACGAGCTACCGTCACTTCTGGCCATGATGAGTAATCTAACTAACTAACTAACTAACCACAGTTAACCGCACTAGTTCCTCTCACAGAGAGAGATCGCTAAGCACTGCAGAACGACTCGTTCATTTTGAACCGAATCTTTAATGTGACTCGGGAAGAACGAGTCGTCTCGGGGAGTGATTCGTTCAGTCGCGCATGCGCAACATCCACCTGTTTCGAGTCATAAGCTAAACATATGCAGTCTGAGGGGAAAATACTTAATAATAATAATTATAACCATCTCTATAGTTTGTCACCACATTCAGTGTCACGTGACAAAAGAACGAGCGACTCAAACCCGATCTGGTCAGATAAGAGCTGAGCTAATCATAGATTAATATTTTTTTCTGTTTCTTATAGCATTATATAAGTTGTTTGTAGTGTGATCAACGTTAGATGTGTTAGGGAAGTAGCACGTAACATTTTAATTATATTTAGCTAAAATGAACGAAGTGACTCGGAAAAAAGATTCGTTCATTTTGCTGAACGAGTCTCAAAGGTCCGAGTCAGTAAAAAGATCCGAACATCCAATAGAGCTCGCTCAGCACAGGAAGGGACACGCCGCCACACAAAATAACGGTCACGCTTTTAAATAACACAAAATAAAAGTCCCTTATTTAAAAATAAATAAATGTAAAAAAACTTGACCACGTGAGAGCTTATTTAAAATATGATTAAGTTTAATAGCGCGCTTTTCATCAATTTGTGTATATGTATGTTCGACTTTTATCTTGTGTTATTGCATTATATTTATACATAAATGTGATCTGCTTGTTCATGTATGGGTCATTCCACGAAATCAGTGGAATCCAACCGGAGTGGTTGCTAGGGTGTTGCTATGCGGTTGCTAGGGTGCTTGCTAAGGTGTTGCTATGACGGTTGCTAGGCTAACCGGAGTGGTTGCTAGGGTGTTGCTATGCGGTTGCTATGGTAACCAGGGTGGATGCTAGGGTGTTGCTATGCGGTTGCTAAGGTACCCGGGGTGGTTGCTAGGGTGTATCTATGCAGTTGCTAGGTTACTTGGGGTGGTTGCTAGGGTGTTGCCATGCAGTTGCTAGGGTACTTGGGGTGGTTAATAAGGTGCTGCTATGCAGTTGCTAATGTACCCGGGGTGGTTGCTAGGGTGTAGCTATGCGGTTGCTAGGGTACTTATATGGGTCATTCCACGAAATTAGTGCCTTTTCCGCTTGGAAAAAGTTACAAATAAAATGTTTAATCAATATCTTTTAAATAGCCATTAAATGAAGACACCTTAAAATGTCAAGAAACTGATTATTTTATGAGTATTTTTCTACCTCATGTTTTGGTATTTTTGTCAACCCTGTTACCGACACAAGCGTTATACTATAGTTTAACTAGATAGTAAAGTTCGGATACTAACTTTAAGTTGGCCTGAAAAAGCCTAGCCAGAAAGTTTGTAAAAGTTTTAAAAGCGGTTGCTAAGGTATTCGGGATGGTTGCTAATGTGTTGCTATGCGGTTGCTATGGTGCTTGCTAAGGTGTTGCTATGACGGTTGCTAGGCTAACCGGAGTGATTGCTAGGGTGTTGCTAGGCGGTTGCTATGGTAACTAGGGTGGATGCTAGGGTGTTGCTATGCGGTTGCTAAGGTACCCGGGGTGGTTGCTACAGTGTAGCTATGCAGTTGCTAGGGTACTTGGGGTGGTTGCTAGGGTGTTGCCATGCAGTTGCTAGGGTACTTGGGGTGGTTGCTAAGGTGCTGCTATGCGGTTGCTAAGGTACCCGGGGTGGTTGCTAGGGTGTAGCTATGCGGTTGCTAGGGTATCCGGGGTGGTTGCTAAGGTGCTGCTATGCGGTTGCTTGCTAAGGTGTTGCTATGACGGTTGCTAGGCTAACCGGAGTGATTGCTAGGGTGTTGCTAGGCGGTTGCTATGGTAACTAGGGTGGATGCTAGGGTGTTGCTATGCGGTTGCTAAGGTATCCGGGGTGGTTGCTAAGGTGTTGCTATGCGGTTGCTAGGGTGCTTGCTAAGGTGTTGCTATGACGGATGCTAGGCTAACCGGAGTGGTTGCTAGGGTGTTGCTAGGCGGTTGCTATGGTAACCAGGGTGGATGCTAGGGTGTTGCTATGCGGTTGCTAAGGTACCCGGGGTGGTTGCTAGAGTGTAGCTATGCAGTTGCTAGGGTACTTGGGGTGGTTGCTAGGGTGTTGCCATGCAGTTGCTAGGGTACTTGGGGTGGTTGCTAAGGTGCTGCTATGCGGTTGCTAAGGTACCCGGGGTGGTTGCTAGGGTGTAGCTATGCGGTTGCTAGGGTGCTTGCTAAGGTGTTGCTATGACGGTTGCTAGGCTAACCGGAGTGGTTGCTAGGGTGTTGCTAGGCGGTTGCTATGGTAACCAGGGTGGATGCTAGAGTGTTGCTATGCAGTTGCTATGGTAACCAGGGTGGATGCTAGAGTGTTGCTATGCAGTTGCTAAGGTACCCGGGGTGGTTGCTAGGGTGTAGCTATGCGGTTGCTAGGGTACTTATATGGGTCATTCCACGAAATCAGTGCCTTTTCCACTTAGAAAAAGTTAAAAATAAAATGTTTAATCAATATCTTTTAAATATCCATTAAATTAAGACACCTTAAAATGTGTCTTATTTTATGACTATTTTTCTACCTCATGTTTTGGTATTTTTGTCAACCCTGTTACCGACACAAGAGTTATACTATAGTTTAATTAGAGCTCATATGATTATAGGCATTAGCTCAATAATATACAGAGGTTGATCTTTAAAATGTTTGAGTTTTACACAGACAATCTTTAAAAACAGGGTCAAACCTAATCAATGTCATCCCTGTTACCAACATGTCAAAACCAGGTTTGACGATTTCAAACTAATTTGCTAATTGCTAGCTATTCACAAAAGTACATAATGTACACTTTGAAAGGATTTTACTTGTAGATATTGATTATATTAAATGTACGAAATATTTTTTTTAATTTACATTTTAAAAACGGTAACAGGATTGACATCGCACTCTCAATCAAGCCTCATAAATCATCAAAAATAGAGAATTATAGAAGTAAGAGAGAAATATGATTGTGTTTTAAGTGCAGGAATCCTGGCTGAGAGATGATGTAACCTCCTAGAAATGATATCACTTCAATATACTTTATGGTTTTTGATGAGGGTAACAGGGCTGACATGAAATCAGGGGACACCGATAAAATGAGAAAAAATGCATACTTATGCCAAAAACATTGGTTAACAATGAGACTATATTTAGAACAATCTGCAAATGTGATTTTTATATTTTACAAATTAAAAGTCCTGCTGAAAAATAAAAATCATAGTGAGGGACAGAACAAAAACCTTATTCTTACCAGCATAAATGCTATTTAAAATAATATTTAATTGATTTTTATTGTTAATATATTGATGAAAGCATACATAGTTTTGTTATGTTTTTAAATTGCACATTTATTTGTTGTTATATTACATCTATGTTTGATTATTTCTTAGGGACGCAAAAGGCACCGATTTCGTGGAATGACCCATATGTATTTATGCTCAAAACACACTACAAAAATGAATTTTGTAATGTTTTACTTGAAAAAGCTAATGGTATTTTAATGGAAACCATTGGAATTTCAGTATTGTTTTTTTTAGCAGGGTTGAATAAAACTACACAGAATGAAACCGTAATAAAGGTGTCAGTTTGAATGTTTTGGTGGTACGTTTACCGCAGTAAAGTCACAGTAAACTCCATGAAACAGGCAAAGACCAGGCATGACAAGATCCATTTTTTTATTACAAAAAGGTCTGTACATTTTCTGTGTCGGAAAGCATAAATCACACAATAATCCAACAGAAGAACCAGTGTTACTCTCACACAATCTCTCTAAACTCAAAATATATAACAAACCGGCTCAGATACAGAGGACTTCTGAGCACATACAGTGAGGATCAACTCTAAATATTCAGCGTTACGTAGTAAAAATGTGGCTGTGTCAAGAGAAAAAGACGAAATAAAACATCACTCACTGTCCTAAAACAACGATGTGATCGTGTGACGCGTGCGGCTCTGAAACACAATGTACGAGATGATTCAAAACACACAGTTGCATTAATGTGCAACATCTTAAAGGGACAGTACACCCAAAAATGAAAATTCTGTCATCATTTACTCATCCTCGAGTAGATCCAAACCTGTATGAATGTGTTTGTTCTGAACACAAAGGAAGATATTTTGAAGAATGTTTATAATCAGGCTGTTTTGGGGCACCATTGACTTCAATAGTTGGATAAATAAATACTGCTGTTTCCCTCATTCTTCAAAATATCTTCCTTTGTGTTCAGAACAAACACATTTATACAGGTTTGGATCTACTTGAGGGTGAATAAATGACAGAATTTTAATTTTTGGGTGTACTGTCCCTTTAAGGCCAGCAAACCTCCTCCAGCAGGACGAGTTCAACAGCTTCTGACATGATTAGAAACAGATATTAATTATGAAAACCCAACTCTAGATGAGCCGTCGACTGAAGCCCTTTACAACATCACAACAGACCGCCGACGCTCACAAACATTAGTTTGTGTTCAGACTGACTGTAGTGTTGATTCACATTATACTCTATATAACAACGTGCTTACAGTTTGATCAACACACAAACATTATTAGCAATAGTTCAACCAAAACTGTAAATGTGTTCATCTGAGATCAGGATGAGTTTGTTTCTTCATCAGGTTTGTAGAAATGCATCACTGCATCAGTGTCTCAGCAATGGATGCTCTGCAGTGAATGGGTGCCGTCAGAATGAGAGTCTGATAAAAACATCACAATAATCCACACCACTCCAGTCCATCAGTTAACATCTGGAGAAGACAAAAGATGAAACAAATCCAGCATTTTTTGACTAAAACACGAGTCCATAATTCATAATAACTCTTCTTACGGTGAAAAAGTGCATCTGCTGTTGTCTCTCGCATCAAAATCCAGCCACATATTAGTTTAGAGCTGTTTTGGCATCTGTGCAGATTTCTCTCCTGATTCAGACCAGAACACTTTTTCACTGAAAGAAGAGTTATTATGAATTATGGACTCATATTTTAGTCAAAAAATGCTGGATTTGTTTCATCTTTTGTCTTCTCCAGATGTTAACTGATGGACTGGAGTGGTGTGATGTTTTTATCAGCTCTCATTCTGACGGCACCCATTCACTGCAGAGCATCCATTGCTGAGACACTGATGCAGAGACACATTTCTACACACCTGATGAAGAAACAAACTCATCCTGATCTCAGATGACCTGAGAGTGAACACATGTTCATTTCTGGACGATCTATTCCTGTAAATCTGTCAGTTTGAGGCGTTTCTCAGCGTTCGTAGGCATCGGGGTGTCACGCACGAGTTTAAAGCTTAGAATCATCAACAGCGTTCAGAAAGAAGGGATGAGGATAAACAGCATCTCTCTCTCTCTTTTCATTTGTATTTGTAGAGGTGATTTGGCACAATCATGTTACAAAAGAGAGAGAAAGAGTTGGATCCTAAATCTGTGTATTTCTCATCTGAACACTGTGTATAAATCAATATAATATGTTTATATTACATTCATTTACATGGTGAGTCAAATATCAGATTTCATAAGCAAAACAGTTACGATGTATACAAAATAGCTATAAAAACAACTACATGCCATCCACAAACAGGCAAAACAAATCTCAAATATTAAAAAACAGGTTATGTACATTTCCAAATATCTCGTCTTATTTTCCAAATCTGGCCAAATCTGTTCAGATAACACACACACACACACACACACACACACACACACACACACACACACACACACACACACGACTCACATACAAAAACAGTACCTATACTCTCTCACACACACACAGACTCTCTTACACACACACACACACACACACTCTCTCTCTCTCGCACACACACACACACAGACTCTCTCACACTCACTCACACACACATTCTCTCTCTCACACACACACACACACACACACACACACACACACACACTCTCTCTCTCTCTCTCTCTCTCTCTCTCTCTCTCTCTCACACACACACACACACAGACTCTCTCACACTCACTCACACACACACTCTCTCTCTCACACACACACACACACACACAGACTCTCTCACACTCACTCACACACACACACACACACACACACACACTCACTCTCTCACACTCACTCACACACACACAGACTCTCTCACACACACTGTCTCACACACACACTCACTCTCTCTCTCTCACACACACACACACACACACTCTCTCACACGCACACACACACACACTCTCACTCACACACACACTCTCTCTCTCACAAACTCACATACAAAAACAGTACCTATACTCTCTCTCACACACACACACACACTCTCTCTCTCTCTCTCACACACTCACACTCTCTCACACACACAA
>CM041801.1:1823903-1831403 GCA_023376895.1 Aspiorhynchus laticeps | reverse complement strand
CACCTTCATCATCTCTCTCATTATATCAGTTTATTCGCTATAGTTAGTAAAATATGAGAAGAACTGTGTCAGAACAAATTAATCTTGATAATAACTTTGATAGAAAGGTATGTAATGAATTGGGTTGAATATCTGTCAGATGTTAAAGTTAAGAACACAATTAATCACCAAGAAATGCTTCATTTAGTTCAGTCTGTGTGTGAAAACATCACATTAGCAATTAAAGAAAAACATGCTCTGTGTCTGAATAATTTTTGCTCCCATATTTTACTATTAGTCCACTGTATGAATAATATTTGGGTATAATATGTCACAGTTCACTTTATTTTGCTATCCTCACTTGCATAAATTAACTATAGAGTCCTGCACCCGCTAGAAAACAAAAAAATCAGAAATTATATCAGAATAATTTTTGGTTTGACTGTATGCACAATGTTTTTGTTTTAAAGAAATTAACACTTTTATTCATCGAGGATGCATTAAATTGATTAAAAGTGCCAGTAAAGACATTTATAATGTTATACAGATTTCTACTTCAAATAAATGCTGTTCTTTTGAACTTTCTATTCATCTGTGAATCCTGAAAAATAAAATGCATCAGTTTCCACAAAAATATGAACTGTTTTCAACATTGATAATAATCAGAAATGTTTCTTGAGCAGCATATTATACTGATTTCTGAAGATCATGTGACACTGAAGACTGGAGTAATGATGCTGAAAATACAGCTTTGATCACAGAAATAAATTACAGTTTAACACATATTCACATAGAAATCAGCTGATTTGCATTAGAATAATATTTCACATTATTTTTGATTAAATAAATGCAGTATTTTTGAGCAGAAGAGCCTCCTGTAAACCCCCTGGAGTTGTATGTATCATGGCAGTGATTGGGTGATGGTTCTGTAGGTGTGTGTATGTGCAGCTGTCAGGTTGTTTAGCAGCTGCTGTGCTGAGACTGAAACAGCTGCGCGACTCTGACGCAGGAAACACAGTTAAACAGCGAGCGCCGGCTCCGACCACAGCAGCCAGAAATAACCCAGCGATCCGGCTCACAGCTCACCTGCGCTCGCTCTCTTCATCATGTGACCTCTCGATATTCATCAGTCATTACAGACAAACTCCAGAGCTTTTGTAGATTCATGCAAATTATTCTCCTCCACAACCACAATCAAAGCTACTAGAGATGAGCGCCGCTG
The DNA here is from genome assembly GCA_023376895.1 of Aspiorhynchus laticeps. Taxonomy (NCBI): domain Eukaryota; kingdom Metazoa; phylum Chordata; class Actinopteri; order Cypriniformes; family Cyprinidae; genus Aspiorhynchus; species Aspiorhynchus laticeps. The sequence continues at coordinate 1,830,202 of CM041801.1, read as the reverse complement.
CGTGACGTTATACAGCATGAGGTGAATGAACACTTCAAACACACACATGCACTCACACATGCACTCACACATGCACTCACACTAACACACACTCACTCACACACGCTCGCACTAGCACACACACACTCACACACACACTCGCACACACACACACACACTCAAACTCGCACTTATGCGCACACACGCGCGCACACACACACACACTCACTCAATCGCACACGCACTCACACACATACACACACACACACACTCGCACTAACACACACGCACACTCTCACACACACTCACTCAAACTCGCACACGCACTCGCACACACACACACACACACACACACACTCTCACACACACACTCACTCGCACACTCACACACTCACACACTCGCACTCCTCACACTCGCACACAAACTTGTAAACGCTTCCCCGCAACTTTTATTAATTTTTATTTTTAATACTCTTTACTTTTATTGCCGAGTAAATTTCTGTGTGTATATGATATGACTAGTTTTACTCAAATGAAATGGTAAAATGCTGGTTTTGATCAGTTTTGGAGATATTGTTGATGTATTTATGTCTTCATTGAGACGTCAGACGCTGAAATCACGTGCTCTGTGTATGTAGTAAACAAAACCCTGCTCCATTCACACAGAGACACATGCAGGATTCAGATTTACATCAGATACTAGTCCAGATCACCATTTGATTTAAGACCTACTTTTGATTAATGCATCCAAACTTTGACAAACTCTGTGATATTAAACTGTAAATTCATGATGCGTTTTCTGCATCACGGATATCATAGGGCCCTACTAATAAAATAGAAAACTCATTTATTACAGCAGATGAATCGGAGGACAGCAATCAGACACGGGAGGAATCTGAATATACTGCTGTGACCAGCAGATGACCCCTGACCCCACACACTCACCTGACATGAAGGTGAATCCCGCGGGCAGCTGCATGACTCCGGCGCTCTTGGCTCCGTTCCCGCTGGCCGGCGGCAGGTAGTTGGTGATGGGGAAGGACGGGCTGCTGGAGGAGCTGGGGACGGTGCTGCTGGTCACGGTGAACGCCGGCTTCAGAGCGTCCTGCGAGGAAGAGCATTATCATCATCATCATCATCACCATCATCAACATCGCCATCAACACCATCATCAACATCACCATCACCATCGCCATAATCATCATCACCATCATCATCGCCAACATCACCATCATCATCATCGCCATCATCAACATCGCCATCATCACCATCAACATCATCGCCATCATCACCATCAACATCATCGCCATCATCACCATCATCATCATCAACATCGCCATCATCACCATCATCATCATCAACATCATCATCGCCATCATCATCAACATCATCGCCATCATCATCATCATCATCAACATCATCATCACCATCGCCATCAACATCATCACCATCATCATCGCCATCATCACCATCACCATCGCCATCATCATCATCACCATCATCAACATCATCATCATCATCGCAATCATCACCATCGCCATCATCATCATCGCCATCAACATCATCACCATCATCATCGCCATCATCACCATCATCATCACCATCATCATCGCCATCATCAACATCACCATCGCCATCATCACCATCATCATCGCCATCATCATCATCACCATCATCATCATCATCACCATCATCACCATCATCACCATCATCAACATCATCATCACCATCATCACCATCATCGCCATCATCAACAACACAATCACATGACCTGACAGAGACACATTCACAGCGCATGAGCTCCAGTCTGCTAGGGCAAATTTCATATCTCCGTATTTTTAAAGGAACACTCACTTTTTTGGGAATAGCTCATTTTATATCTCCCCAAGAGTTAAAAAGTTGAGTTTTACCGTGTTTGAATCATTCAGCCGATGTCTGGCGGTAGCACTTTTAGCTTAGCTTAGCATAGATCATTGAATCAGATTAGACCGTTAGCATCTCGTTCAAAATGACCAAAGAGTTTCGATATTTTTCTATTTAAGCTTGACTCTTCTGTAGTTACATCTTGTACTAAGACTGACGAAAATGAAAAGTTGTGATTTTCTAGACTGATATGGCTAGGAACTATATTCTCCTTCCGGCGTAATAATCAAGGAGCTTTGCTGCCGTACCATGAGTGCAGCAGATGATATTACACAGCACCTGAAAGTAGTCCCCAGCTAGGTAACTAGTTATGATATAGCTGGGGACTACTTTCAGGCGCTGTGTCATATCACTACGCCTGCTGCACCTATGAGCCTATTTTCAAAAAAAGTGGAGTGTTCCTTTAAGGCTGATTTGCGGTATACGGTATATCTCCGTATTTTTAAGGCTGATTTGTGGTATACGGTATATATATATGTATTTTTAAGGCTGATTTGTGGTATACGGTTATATATATATCGGTATTTTTTGGCTGATTTGTGGTATACGGTATATATCTCGGTATTTTAAGGCTGATTTGTGGTATACGGTTATATATATATGTATTTTTAAGGCTGATTTGTGGTATACGGTATATATATATATGTATTTTTAAGGCTGATTTGTGGTATACGGTATATATATATATCGGTATTTTTAAGGCTGATTTGCGGTATACGGTATATATATATATCGGTATTTTTAAGGCTGATTTGTGGTATATGGTGTATATATATCGGTATTTTTAAGGCTGATTTGTGGTATACGGTATATCTCCGTATTTTTAAGGCTGATTTGTGGTATACGGTATATATATGTATTTTAAGGCTGATTTGTGGTATACGGTATATATATATATCGGTATTTTAAGCTGATTTGCGGTATACGGTATATATCTCGGTATTTATAAGGTGATTTGTGGTATATGGTGTATATATATCGGTATTTTTAAGGCTGATTTGTGGTATACGGTAATTATATATCGGTATTTTTTGGCTGATTTGCGGTATACGGTATATATCGCTGTATTTTTAAGGCTGATTTGCGGTATACAGTATATATCTCGGTATTTTTTGGCTGATTTGTGGTATACGGTATATATCGCTGCATTTTTAAGGCTGATTTGTGGTATATATATATTATATATATCGGTATTTTTTGGCTGATTTGTGGTATACGGTATATATCTGTATTTTTAAGGCTGATTTGTGGTATACGGTATATATATATAGGTATTTTTTGGCTGATTTGTGGTATACGGTATATATCTGTATTTTTAAGGCTGATTTGTGGTATACGGTATATATATATCGGTATTTTTTGGCTGATTTGTGGTATACGGTATATATCTGTATTTTTAAGGCTGATTTGTGGTATACGGTATATATATATCGGTATTTTTAAGGCTGATTTGTGGTATACGGTATATATCTCTGTATTTTTAAGGCTGATTTGCGGTATACGGTATATATCTCTGTATTTTTAAGGCTGATTTGCGGTATACGGTATATATCTCTGTATTTTTAAGGCTGATTTGCGGTATACGGTATATATCTCTGTATTTTTAAGGCTGATTTGCGGTATACGGTATATATCTCTGTATTTTTAAGGCTGATTTACGGTATATATATATATATATTGGTATTTTTTGGCTGATTTGTGGTATACGGTATATATCTCTGTATTTTTAAGGCTGATTTGTGGTATACGGTATATATCTCTGTATTTTTAAGGCTGATTTGTGGTATACGGTATATATATCGGTATTTTTAAGGCTGATTTGTGGTATACGGTATATATCTCTGTATTTTTAAGGCTGATTTACGGTATATATATATATATATATTGGTATTTTTTGGCTGATTTGTGGTATACGGTATATATCTCTGTATTTTTGGCTGATTTGTGGTATACGGTATATATCTCTGTATTTTTAAGGCTGATTTGTGGTATACGGTATATATATCGGTATTTTTAAGGCTGATTTGTGGTATACGGTATTATCTCTGTATTTTTAAGGTGATTTACGGTATATATATATATATATATTGGTATTTTTGGCTGATTTGTGGTATACGGTATATATCTCTGTATTTTTAAGCTGATTTGTGGTATTACGGTATATATATCGGTATTTTTAAGGCTGATTTGTGGTTATACGGTATATATCTCTGTATTTTTAAGGCTGATTTGCGGTATACGGTATATTTTCTGTATTTTTAAGGCTGATTTGCGGTATACGGTATATATCTCTGTATTTTTAAGGCTGATTTACGGTATATATATATATATATATTGGTATTTTTTGGCTGATTTGTGGTATACGGTATATATCTGTATTTTTAGGCTGATTTGTGGTATACGGTATATATATCGGTATTTTTTGGCTGATTTGTGGTATACGGTATATATCTGTATTTTTATGCTGATTTGTGGTATTACGGTAAATATATATCGGTATTTTTAAGGCTGATTTGTGGTATACGGTATATATCTCTGTATTTTTAAGGCTGATTTGCGGTATATACGGTATATATCTCTGTATTTTTAAGGGCTGATTTGCGGTATACGGTATATATCTCTGTATTTTTAAGGCTGATTTACGGTATATATATATATATTGGTATTTTTTTGGCTGATTTGTGGTATACGGTATATATCTCTGTATTTTTAAGGCTGATTTGTGGTATACGGTATATATATCGGTATTTTAAGGTGATTTGTGGTATAGGTATATATCTCTGTTTTTTAAGGCTGAATTTACGGTATATATATATATATATATTGGTATTTTTTGGCTGATTTGTGGTATACGGTATATATCTCTGTATTTTTAAGGCTGATTTGTGGTATACGGTATATATATCGGTATTTTTAAGGCTGATTTGTGCTATACGGTATATATCTCTGTATTTTTAAGGCTGATTTGCGGTATACGGTATATATCTCGGTATTTTTTGGCTGATTTGCGGTATACGGTATATATCTCTGTATTTTTAAGGCTGATTTGCGGTATACGGTATACCTCGGTATATTTATTTGGATTAAACAAATAAAGTGAATGTAACCATAGGCATATATTATGTGCAAAAAAGGGTTAAAATCACATTACATTCCTCTAACATTGTAACATTGCAATGTAAAAACAAAAATAATGCTTTTAAAGCAGAAGTTAAATTTACTAAACTAAAAATGAAAATAATAAAAAAGCACAGACTTATTGAGTAAAAAGGTATTTTGATTTCCCATTACACTTTACAGTTATATACACATACACTTACTTATAGGTTTAAAATTCTACATATGTCACATTTATTATCCAACTACAAATATTTCAGAAAATGTATATTTTAGTCAGAATTATTGCGCTCATATTTAATTGTGCTCCGTCTGTTTCACTGAAGTCTGAAGTTTAGCGGAGAAAGCAAAAGCTCATGCTCTTCTGACAGCAAAATGTAATATTTCCATGGCTTTATAACATTTACAGATGGAGAATATACCTGTGAAATATAAGTTATGCATTTAGGAAAACAGCAGATCTCAAACACATTAAACAGCGCGAGTAGCGTCTCGCCTTTCAGTCAGAGACGCTTTAAACTAAACTATAGGCTTCTATATCTTACCAGTTTATTAAAAGCCATTAATATAAAGCTTGATACATGTTTAGAACAAATTTCTATTATGCACTTTCTCCGCAGCAGTCTGTGTCCTCCCTATGCGCTCGTATCAAACTACTGTATATGATATTAACGGTATTGCTTCATACCGTATCGCTTATAAAGTATATATCGATATATTGTACAAACTCGATATACCTCCAGCCCTACAATCTGCTGAACACAACTATACATGAGATATTATCAACACCATGATTTTCTGAAACTATGTAAACCATACTGTCATCAGTGTTGTTATTGTTATATGAACTAGACTATTAAAAATCATTTATAATTGAAATGAAATACACACTCATATTTCTTTTTCATGCATATAATTAATTAAGAAGTATCAATGTAATAATGTTCAGTCAAAGGCTCGTTATGTTGAAATAAACCCCTTCGGATGATAAAAGCAGTGTTATTTTATCATTATTTACATGCTATTTAGGATTAATGCATTGAATTAGCTTTTATTTTTATATTTTAATTTTTCAAATTAGTTGTAGTAATTTTGTTGTGATTTTGTCATTTTTATTAGCAATTAGTAAGTTTATTAATATTTAATTTATTTATAATTAGCATTCATTTTTTTAATTTAATTTTTAGTTATTGTAATTTTAGGAATTCAACTTATTTTATTTCAGTTTAAAATATTTTAAGTTTTATTAAGTTGAAGATTTTCATCTAATATTTATATTT
>CM041801.1:1817326-1822326 GCA_023376895.1 Aspiorhynchus laticeps | reverse complement strand
ATGTATTACACACGACTATTACAGGATTCTCGGTGATTTGTTTTGGCGTGATAATGTGGTTAGCCTCAAATGTTGAGTTTTGCAGTTAGTAAGACATGTCATTGCAAAAGTGACTTCGTTAATAAGCTTAATTCAGTCTTGTTTTACTTGTTTAAAACGTTGTAATCCAAATGTACTTAATGCTGCGCTGCATATTAATATTGTCTTTCAGTGATTGTTGATTTTGTCTCACTTCATTAAACAAGTGGAAACAGTGCTGTGTCTCTTGTTTTAAGGATTATTAGATATAATAGAGGTGGAATGCATGTTAATAAACAGGGATTGGTTTGTGGCGGTGACTGTAGTGTTACTGAGCCAATAGGAGATGAGGGAAACCTGTCTGGAAACACTCATTATTTTACAGGAGAAATAACCTACAGATTTAAGATGTTGTAACTTGTTTAGCTTTGTGTATTGAAACGAGACAGATACATGTTATCCAAGCATCATTGTAAAGGTCTTGCAGTCGGTGTGTGCGGTGTTTGAGCCGGTGTGAGAGGTGTTTGAGACGGTGTGTGTGGTGTTTGAGACGGTGTGTGTGTGTGTTTGAGCGGTGTGTGTGTCGGTGTTTGAGCCGGTGTGTGCGGTGTTTGAGACGGGTGTGAGAGGTGTTTGAGACGGTGTGAGAGGTGTTTGAGACGGTGTGTGGGTGTTTGAGACGGTGTGTGTGGTGTTTGAGCCGGTGTGTGAGGTGTTTGAGACGGTGTGTGAGTGTTTGAGCGGTGTGAGAGGTGTTTGAGACGGTGTGTGTGTGTGTTTGAGACGGTGTGTGGTGTTTGAGACGGTGTGTGGGGTGTTTGAGACGGTGTGTGCGGTGTTTGAGACGGTGTGTGTGGTGTTTGAGACGGTGTGTGTGGTGTTTGAGACGGTGCTGTTGCGGTGTTTGAGACGGTGTGTGTGGTGTTTGAGACGGTGTGTGTGGTGTTTGAGACGGTGTGTGTGGTGTTTGAGACGGTGTGTGCGGTGTTTGAGCGGTGTGTGGCGGTGTTTGAGACGGTGTGTGTGGTGTTTGAGATGTGCGGTGTTTGAGCGGTGTGTGCGGTGTTTGAGACGTGTGTGTGCGGTGTTTGAGCCGGTGTGTGGGGTGTTTGAGCCGGTGTGTGTGTTTGAGTGTGTGGTGTTTGAGCCGGTGTGTGGGTGTTTGAGCCGGTGTGTGCGGTGTTTGAGACGGTGTGTGCGGGTGTTTGAGCCGGTGTGTGCGGGTGTTTGAGCCGGTGTGTGCGGGTGTTTGAGCCGGTGTGTGGGTGTTTGAGACGGTGTGTGAGGTGTTTGAGCCGGTGTGTGCGGTGTTTGAGCCGGTGTGGTGTTTGAGCCGGTGTGTGTGGTGTTTGAGCCGGTGTGTGCGGTGTTTGAGCCGGTGTGTGCGGTGTTTGAGCCGGTGTGTGCGGTGTTTGAGCCGTGTGTGTGGTGTTTGAGACGGTGTGTGAGGTGTTTGAGCCGGTGTGTGCGGTGTTTGAGCCGGTGTGGTGTTTGAGCCGGTGTGTGTGGTGTTTGAGACGGTGTGTGAGGTGTTTGAGCGGTGTGTGCGGTGTTTGAGCCGGTGTGTGTGGTGTTTGAGCCGGTGTGTGTGGTGTTTGAGCCGGTGTGTGCGGTGTTTGAGACGGTGTGTGCGGTGTTTGAGACGGTGTGTGGTGTTTGAGCCGGTGTGTGTGGTGTTTGAGCCGGTGTGTGCGGTGTTTGAGACGGTGTGTGCGGTGTTTGAGACGGTGTGTGGTGTTTGAGCTGGTGTGTGCGGTGTTTGAGCCGGTGTGTGCGGGGATTGAGCCGGTGTGTGGTGTTTGAGCCGGTGTGTGTGGTGTATAAGCCGGTGTGTGCGGTGTTTGAGCCGGTGTGTGCGGTGTTTGAGCCGGTGTGTGCGGTGTTTGAGCCGGTGTGTGCGGTGTTTGAGCCGGTGTGTGGTGTTTGAGCCGGTGTGTGTGGTGTATAAGCCGGTGTGTGCGGTGTTTGAGACGGTGTGTGCGGTGTTTGAGACGGTGTGCGGTGTTTGAGACGGTGTGTGGTGTTTGAGCCGGTGTGTGGTGTTTGAGCCGGTGTGTGGTGTTTGAGCTGGTGTGTGGTGTTTGAGCTGGTGTGTGGTGTTTGAGACGGTGTGTGCGGTGTTTGAGCCGGTGTGTGCGGTGTTTGAGCCGGTGTGTGGTGTTTGAGCCGGTGTGTGGTGTTTGAGACGGTGTGTGCGGTGTTTGAGCCGGTGTGTGCGGTGTTTGAGCCGGTGTGTGGTGTTTGAGCCGGTGTGTGGTGTTTGAGCCGGTGTGTGGTGTTTGAGACGGTGTGTGCGGTGTTTGAGCCGGTGTGTGCGGTGTTTGAGCCGGTGTGTGGTGTTTGAGCCGGTGTGTGTGGTGTATAAGCCGGTGTGTGCGGTGTTTGAGCCGGTGTGTGCGGTGTTTGAGCCGGTGTGTGCGGTGTTTGAGCCGGTGTGTGTGGTGTATAAGCCGGTGTGTGGTGTTTGAGCCGGTGTGTGTGGTGTATAAGCCGGTGTGTGAGGTGTTTGAGACGGTGTGTGGGGTGTTTGAGACGGTGTGTGCGGTGTTTGAGCCGGTGTGTGCGGTGTTTGAGCCGGTGTGTGCGGTGTTTGAGACGGTGCGTGCGGTGTTTGAGACGGTGCGTGCGGTGTTTGAGCCGGTGCGTGTGGTGTTTGAGACGGTGTGTGTGGTGTTTGAGATGGTGTTTGAGACGGTGTGTGGGGTGTTTGAGACGGTGTGTGTGGTGTTTGAGATGGTGTTTGAGACGGTGTGTGGGGTGTTTGAGACGGTGTGTGCGGTGTTTGAGCCGGTGTGTGGGGTGTTTGAGCCGGTGTGTGTGGTGTTTGAGCCGGTGTGTGTGGTGTTTGAGCCGGTGTGTGTGGTGTTTGAGCGGTGTGTGTGTGTTTGAGCTGGTGTGTGGTGTTTGAGACGGTGTGTGCGGTGTTTGAGCCGGTGTGTGCGGTGTTTGAGCCGGTGTGTGGTGTTTGAGCCGGTGTGTGTGGTGTATAAGCCGGTGTGTGCGGTGTTTGAGCCGGTGTGTGCGGTGTTTGAGCCGGTGTGTGCGGTGTTTGAGCCGGTGTGTGTGGTGTATAAGCCGGTGTGTGGTGTTTGAGCCGGTGTGTGTGGTGTATAAGCCGGTGTGTGAGGTGTTTGAGACGGTGTGTGGTGTTTGAGACGGTGTGTGCGGTGTTTGAGCCGGTGTGTGCGGTGTTTGAGACGGTGTGTGTGGTGTTTGAGACGGTGTGTGCGGTGTTTGAGACGGTGTGTGGGGTGTTTGAGACGGTGTGTGCGGTGTTTGAGCCGGTGTGTGCGGTGTTTGAGCCGGTGTGTGCGGTGTTTGAGCCGGTGTGTGAGGTGTTTGAGACGGTGTGTGAGGTGTTTGAGACGGTGTGTGAGGTGTTTGAGCCGGAGTGTGTGAGGTGTTTGAGCCGGTGTGTGCGGTGTTTGAGCCGGTGTGTGCGGTGTTTGAGACGGTGTGTGAGGTGTTTGAGCCGGAGTGTGTGGTGTTTGAGCCGGTGTGCGGAGTTTGAGACGGTGTGTGCGGTGTTTGAGCCGGTGTGTGAGGTGTTTGAGACGGTGTGTGTGGTGTTTGAGCCGGTGTGCGGTGTTTGAGCCGGTGTGTGCGGTGTTTGAGACGGTGTGTGCGGTGTTTGAGCCGGTGTGTGCGGTGTTTGAGATGGTGTGAGAGGTGTTTGAGCCGGTGTGTGCGGTGTTTGAGCCGGTGTGTGCGGTGTTTGAGCCGGTGTGTGCGGTGTTTGAGACGGTGTGTGTGGGTGTTTGAGACGGTGTGTGCGGTGTTTGAGACGGTGTGTGCGGTGTTTGAGATGGTGTGTGCGGTGTTTGAGACGGTGTGTGCGGTGTATGAGCCGGTGTGTGCGGTGTATGAGCCGGTGTGTGCGGTGTTTGAGCCGGTGTGTGCGGTGTTTGAGCCGGTGTGTGCGGTGTTTGAGCCGGTGTGTGGGGTGTTTGAGCCGGTGTGTGTGGTGTTTGAGCCGGTGTGTGTGGTGTTTGAGGCGGTGTGCGGTGTGTTTGCTCATTAGAGTCCTTCATCACACACACTCTTAAACATGACCTGAACCCAGAGCCGTTACTCTCTCTGTGCTGATGTTTGTCATAAAGAGTCGCTTTAGCTTGGCGCTGGCAGAGCATTCCAGCGTTACTGTGCCAGACCTCCATCACTCTCCTAAAACCCAGCCACATCTACGACACACACACACACACACACACATAATCAACCAGCCTGTCTGTGTGTGTGTGTGTGTGTGCGAGTGTGTGTGTGTGTGTGTGTCTGTTTGTCTGTGTGTGTCTGTGTGTGTGCGAGTGTGTGTGTGTGTGTGTGCGAGTGTGTGTGTGTGTGTGTGTGTGTGCGTGTGTGTGTGTGTGTGCGCGCGCGAGTCTGTGTGTGTGCGAGTGTGTGTCTGTGTGTATGTGAGTGCGAGTCTGTGTGTGTGCGAGTCTGTGTGTGTGCGAGTCTGTGTGTGTGCGAGTGTGTGTGTGTCACCAGCAGAAGTCTGTAGTCTCCAGAAGTGTGTTGCAGTGTGATTACACACAGAATAAAGTCTAATTAATCTGCCTACGATGTAAAACATCTCTAAACGTGATCCCTCGACTCATTCATCACTGTGACAGAAAACATCTTCACAATCTCCTGCTTTTACTTTAATATGATAAAAAACAGAGAAGCATTAATATGAGCATGAGCTGTATAGACCTGTATGCACCATTAACATGAAATAGACTGAATATGTATTATTGCTGCACTGTTAGTGTGTTTATTCTGGGGCTGCATGATTCATTGGAATAAAATGATTGAATAAACAAAATCAGTTGTTTGAAAAGTTCAGTGGTTTAACATTTGAAAATGAAGCCATCAAGATATATTAGTATAAATAATATTATTGGTAACACTTTACAGTAAGGTGTCATTTATTAACATTAGTTAATGCATGAACGAACAATACATTTATTACACTATTTATTAATCTCTGTTAATGTTAGTTA
>CM041801.1:1797326-1807326 GCA_023376895.1 Aspiorhynchus laticeps | reverse complement strand
GTAAATGTTATAAAGCCATGGAAATATTACATTTTGCTGTCAGAAGAGCATGAGCTTTTGCTTTCTCCGCTAAACTTCAGACTTCAGTGAAACAGACGGAGCGCAATTAAATATGAGCGCAATAATTCTGACTAAAATATACATTTTGCTGAAATATTTGTAGTTGGATAATAAATGTGACATATGTAGAATTTTAAACCTATAAGTAAGTGTATGTGTATATAACTGTAAAGTGTAATGGGGAAATCAAAATAGCCTTTTTACTCAATAAGTCTGTGCTTTTTTATTATTTTCATTTTTAGTTTAGTAAATTTAACTTCTGCTTTAAAAGTATTATTTTTGTTTTTAGATTGCAATGTTACAATGTTAGAGGAATGTAATGTGATTTTAACCCTTTTTTGCACATAATATATGCCTATGGTTACATTCACTTTATTTGTTTAATCCAAATAAATATACCGAGGTATACCGTACAATACTAAAACCGCAAATCAGCCAAAAAATACCGCAATATATACCGTATACCGCAAATCAGCCTTAAAAATACCGCAATATATACCGTATACCGCAAATCAGCCAAAAAATACCGCAATATATACCGTATACCGCAAATCAGCCTAAAAAATACCGCAATATATACCGTATACCGCAAATCAGCCAAAAAATACAGAGATATATACCGTATACCGCAAATCAGCCTTAAAAATACAGAGATATATACCGTATACCGCAAATCAGCCTTAAAAATACAGAGATATATACCGTATACCGCAAATCAGCCTTAAAAATACAGAGATATATACCGTATACCACAAATCAGCCTTAAAAATACCGATATATATACCGTATACCACAAATCAGCCTTAAAAATACAGAGATATATACCGTATACCACAAATCAGCCTTAAAAATACCGATATATATACCGTATACCACAAATCAGCCTTAAAAATACAGAGATATATACCGTATACCACAAATCAGCCTTAAAAATACCGATATATATACCGTATACCACAAATCAGCCTTAAAAATACAGAGATATATACCGTATACCACAAATCAGCCAAAAAATACCAATATTGTATATAATATAATACATATATAGTATATATATAAACCTATATATATATATATATATATACTATAAAGTATATATATACCGAAATCAGCCTTAAAAATGCAGATATATATACCGTATACCACAAATCAGCCATTAAAATACAGAGATATATATCGTATACCACAAATCAGCCTTAAAAATACCGATTTATATATACCGTATACCACAAATCAGCCTTAAAAATACAGATATATACCGTATACCACAAATCAGCCAAAAAATACCGATATATATATATATACCGCAAATCAGCCTTAAAAATACAGAGATATATACCGTATACCACAAATCAGCCTAAAAATACCGATATATATACCGTATACCGCAAATCAGCCTTAAAAATACAGAGATATATACCGTATACCACAAATCAGCCAAAAAATACAAGTAGTATATATACTATATATATATACCGTAAATCAGCCTTAAAAATACAGAGATATATACCGTATACCACAAATCAGCCAAAAAATACAGAGATATATACCGTATACCACAAATCAGCCTTAAAAATACAGCGATATATACCGTATACCACAAATCAGCCTTAAAAATACAGAATATATACCGTATACCACAAATCAGCCAAAAAATACCGATATATATATATATACCAGCAAATCAGCCTTAAAAATACAGAGATATATACCGTATACCGCAAATCAGCCTTAAAAATACCGATATATATACCGTATACCACAAATCAGCCTTAAAAATACCGATATATATACCATATACCGCAAATCAGCCTTAAAAATACCGAGATATATACCGTATACCGCAAATCAGCCTTAAAAATACCGATATATATACCGTATACCACAAATCAGCCTTAAAAATACCGATATATATATATATACCACAAATCAGCCTTAAAAATACAGGATATATACCGTATACCGCAAATCAGCCAAAAAATACCGATATATATATATATACCACAAATCAGCCTTAAAAATACAGGATATATACCGTATACCACAAATCAGCCAAAAAATACAGAGATATATACCGTATACCACAAATCAGCCTTAAAAATACAGATATATACCTATACCCAAATCAGCCTAAAAATACGAATATATACCGTATACCACAAATCAGCCTTAAAAATACAGGATATATACCGTATACCACAAATCAGCCAAAAAATACCGAGATATATACTGTATACCGCAAATCAGCCTTAAAAATACAGCGATATATACCGTATACCGCAAATCAGCCAAAAAATACCGATATATAATTACCGTATACCACAAATCAGCCTTAAAAATACCGATATATATACACCATATACCACAAATCAGCCTTATAAATACCGAGATATATACCGTATACCGCAAATCAGCCTTAAAAATACCGATATATATATATACCGTATACCACAAATCAGCCTTAAAAATACATATATATACCGTATACCACAAATCAGCCTTAAAAATACGGAGATATACCGTATACCACAAATCAGCCTTAAAAATACCGATATATATACACCATATACCACAAATCAGCCTTAAAAATACCGAATATATACCATATACCGCAAATCAGCCTTAAAAATACCGATATATATATATACCGTATACCACAAATCAGCCTTAAAAATACATATATATACCGTATACCACAAATCAGCCTTAAAAATACCGATATATATATACCGTATACCACAAATCAGCCAAAAAATACCGATGATGATATATATATACCGTATACCACAAATCAGCCTTAAAAATACATATATATATACCGTATACCACAAATCAGCCTTAAAAATACGGAGATATACCGTATACCGCAAATCAGCCTTAAAGGAACACTCCACTTTATTTGAAAATAGGCTCATAGGTGCAGCAGGCGTAGTGATATGACACAGCGCCTGAAAGTAGTCCCCAGCTATATCATAACTAGTTACCTAGCTGGGGACTACTTTCAGGTGCTGTGTAATATCATCTGCTGCACTCATGGTACGGCAGCAAAGCTCCTTGATTATTACGCCGGAAGGAGAATATAGTTCCTAGCCATATCAGTCTAGAAAATCACAACTTTTCATTTTCCGTCAGTCTTAGTACAAGATGTAACTACAGAAGAGTCAAGCTTTAAATAGGAAAAATATCGAAACTCTTTGGTCATTTTTGAGCGAGATGCTAACGGTCTAATCTGATTCAATGATCTATGCTAAGCTAAGCTAAAAGTGCTACCGCCAGACATCGGCTGAATGGATTCAAACACGGTAAAACTCAACTTTTTAACTCTTGGGGAGATATAAAATGAGGCTATTTCCCAAAAAAGTGGAGTGTTCCTTTAAAAATACGGAGATATGAATTTTTGCCCTAGCAGACTGGAGCTCATGCGCTGTGAATGTGTCTCTGTCAGGTCATGTGATCGTGTTGTTGATGATGGCGATGATGGTGATGATGATGATGGTGATGATGATGATGGTGATGATGGTGATGATGATGTTGATGATGTTGATGATGGTGATGATGATGATGGCGATGGTGATGAGGTTGATGGCGATGATGTTGATGATGGCGATGGTGATGATGTTGATGGCGATGGTGATGATGGCGATGGTGATGATGTTGATGATGATGGTGATGATGATGGTGATGATGGCGATGGTGATGATGTTGATGGCGATGATGTTGATGATGGCGATGATGGTGATGATGATGGTGATGATGATGGTGATGATGATGATGGTGATGATGATGATGGTGATGATGGTGATGATGGTGATGATGGTGATGATGATGGTGATGATGATGGTGATGATGATGATGGTGATGATGATGATGGTGATGATGATGAATGATGGTGATGAAAAAATGAGTGTTCCTAAAATGGTGATGATGATGATGGCGATGATGATGGCGGTGATGATGGTGATGATGTTGATGGCGATGGTGATGATGATGATGATGTTGATGATGGTGATGATGATGGTGATGATGGTGATGGTGATGATGTTGATGGTGATGATGTTGATGATGGCGATGATGGTGATGATGATGGTGATGATGATGGTGATGATGATGATGGTGATGATGTTGATGGCGATGATGTTGATGATGGCGATGATGATGATGGTGATGATGATGGTGATGATGATGGTGATGATGGCGATGGTGATGATGTTGATGGCGATGATGTTGATGATGGCGATGATGGTGATGATGATGATGATGATGATGATGGTGATGATGATGATGGTGATGATGATGATGGTGATGATGGTGATGATGATGTGATGATGATGTTGATGATGGTGATGATGATGATGGCGATGATGATGGCGGTGATGATGGTGATGATGTTGATGGCGATGGTGATGATGATGATGATGTTGATGATGGTGATGATGATGATGGCGATGATGGTGATGATGGTGATGATGGCGATGATGATGGTGATGATGTTGATGGCGATGGTGTTGATGATGATGATGGCGATGATGGTGATGGCGATGATGATGGCGATGATGATGGTGATGATGGTGATGATGGCGATGTTGATGATGATGATGGCGATGTTGATGATGATGATGGCGATGATGATGGTGATGATGGTGATGGTGGTGATGATGATGGCGATGATGATGATGGCGATGATGGTGATGATGGCGATGTTGATGATGATGATGGCGATGTTGATGATGATGATGGTGATGATGGCGATGTTGATGATGGCGATGATGATGATGGTGATGATGATGATGGCGATGGTGATGGTGATGATGGCGATGTTGATGATGGTGATGATGATGATGATGATGATGCTCTTCCTCGCAGGACGCTCTGAAGCCGGCGTTCACCGTGACCAGCAGCACCGTCCCCAGCTCCTCCAGCAGCCCGTCCTTCCCCATCACCAACTACCTGCCGCCGGCCAGCGGGAACGGAGCCAAGAGCGCCGGAGTCATGCAGCTGCCCGCGGGATTCACCTTCATGTCAGGTGAGTGTGTGGGGTCAGGGGTCATCTGCTGGTCACAGCAGTATATTCAGATTCCTCCCGTGTCTGATTGCTGTCCTCCGATTCATCTGCTGTAATAAATGAGTTTTCTATTTTATTAGTAGGGCCCTATGATATCCGTGATGCAGAAAACGCATCATGAATTTACAGTTTAATGTCACAGAGTTTGTCAAAGTTTGGATGCATTAATCAAAAGTAGGTCACTTAAATCAAATGGTGATCTGGACTAGTATCTGATGTAAATCTGAATCCTGCATGTGTCTCTGTGTGAATGGAGCAGGGTTTTGTTTACTACATACACAGAGCACGTGATTTCAGCGTCTGACGTCTCAATGAAGACATAAATACATCAACAATATCTCCAAAACTGATCAAAACCAGCATTTTACCATTTCATTTGAGTAAAACTAGTCATATCATATACACACATAACTTTACTCGGCAATAAAAGTAAAGAGTATTAAAAATAAAAATTAATAAAAGTTGCGGGGAAGCGTTTACAAGTTTGTGTGCGAGTGTGTGTGTGTGCTAGTGCGAGAGTGTGTGAGTGTGCGAGTGAGTGTGTGTGTGAGAGTGTATGTGTGTGTGTGTGTGCGAGTGCGTGTGCGAGTTTGAGTGAGTGTGTGTGTGCGAGAGTGTGCGAGTGTGTGTGTGTGAGAGTGTGTGTGTGTGCGCGTGTGTGTGTGCGCATGAGTGCGAGTTTGAGTGTGTGTGTGTGCGAGTGTGTGTGTGCTAGTGCGAGCGTGTGTGTGTGCGCGTGTGTGTGTGTGCGCATGAGTGCGAGTTTGAGTGTGTGTGTGTGTGAGTGTGTGTGTGAGTGTGTGTGTGCTAGTGCGAGCGTGTGTGAGTGAGTGTGTGTTAGTGCGAGTGCATGTGTGAGTGCATGTGTGTGCGTGTGTGTGTGTTTGAAGTGTTCATTCACCTCATGCTGTATAATGTCACGCAGCGGCGCTCATCTCTAGTAGCTTTGATTGTGGTTGTGGAGGAGAATAATTTGCATGAATCTACAAAAGCTCTGGAGTTTGTCTGTAATGACTGATGAATATCGAGAGGTCACATGATGAAGAGAGCGAGCGCAGGTGAGCTGTGAGCCGGATCGCTGGGTTATTTCTGGCTGCTGTGGTCGGAGCCGGCGCTCGCTGTTTAACTGTGTTTCCTGCGTCAGAGTCGCGCAGCTGTTTCAGTCTCAGCACAGCAGCTGCTAAACAACCTGACAGCTGCACATACACACACCTACAGAACCATCACCCAGTCACTGCCATGATACATACAACTCCAGGGGGTTTACAGGAGGCTCTTCTGCTCAAAAATACTGCATTTATTTAATCAAAAATAATGTAAAAATGTGAAATATTATTCTAATGCAAATCAGCTGATTTCTATGTGAATATGTGTTAAACTGTAATTTATTTCTGTGATCAAAGCTGTATTTTCAGCATCATTACTCCAGTCTTCAGTGTCACATGATCTTCAGAAATCATAATAATATGCTGCTCAAGAAACATTTCTGATTATTATCAATGTTGAAAACAGTTCATATTTTTGTGGAAACTGATGCATTTTATTTTTCAGGATTCACAGATGAATAGAAAGTTCAAAAGAACAGCATTTATTTGAAATAGAAATCTGTATAACATTATAAATGTCTTTACTGGCACTTTTAATCAATTTAATGCATCCTCGATGAATAAAAGTGTTAATTTCTTTAAAACAAAAACATTGTGCATACAGTCAAACCAAAAATTATTCTGATATAATTTCTGATTTTTTTGTTTTCTAGCGGGTGCAGGACTCTATAGTTAATTTATGTAAGTGAGGATAGCAAAATAAAGTGAACTGTGACATATTATACCCAAATATTATTCATACAGTGGACTAATAGTAAAATATGGGAGCAAAAATTATTCAGACACAGAGCATGTTTTTCTTTAATTGCTAATGTGATGTTTTCACACACAGACTGAACTAAATGAAGCATTTCTTGGTGATTAATTGTGTTCTTAACTTTAACATCTGACAGATATTCAACCCAATTCATTACATACCTTTCTATCAAAGTTATTATCAAGATTAATTTGTTCTGACACAGTTCTTCTCATATTTTACTAACTATAGCGAATAAACTGATATAATGAGAGAGATGATGAAGGTGTCTGAATTTAAAAAAAAATTGGCAAAAAAAAGTAGTGAATACACTCATTTCATCAAGGATAACACAATAAAGTTTAAAATAAAACTCGTTTAATTGTGGTCCTTGATGTAAAGCACAAGCTCCTGGTAACAGATACAGTGGCACTGCGTTATAAATACAGTAAAATCCCACATTTACAGTCACAAATAACCACGTACGTAATACAAATTCATCAACAAAACAACCTACTTAGGAGCCAACTTTTAGCTTCTAGACTAAAACTAACCATATTCGAGATACCTTTAATATCCAGAGGTAACATATTCCACAAAAGTGCCCCAGAATATGTAAAAGATCTACGAACATATATAGTTTTAAAACAACATAATGTAATATGACTAGTTTTACAACAATGTTGCTCATTTAACCTAAAAAAAAGTGCTGAATATGAAGGAGCTCTATTATTGATAATCTGATGCACCATTTTTAGTTTAATATGTTCTGGTCTGCTTTCTATAGGTAACCAATCAAGGGAAACCAAACGACTAAACCCTGAAACTAACCTTATTAATTTATTCGGAGATTTTTGTTACTTATCCAACCAACCACGAGACAAATTAGACATCCGAGAAATACATGCATATTCAAAATGACATGATGCAAGTAATTTTATAATCCGTTTATCAAGAAAACTAACATGTCTGGCAAGACATTTTGTTCTAGCATTAACCTTACCCAGGACTTTCATAGCCATGCTTACAGCACTTAAATCATTGTCAAGAACACATCCAAGATAATTAACGGAAGTTCTGTTTGATATTAAACAATCCCCCACTTTAACAGACAACTTAGAAACCTTATTACATTTTTTTTAGACCCAAATATAATGGATTCCGTTTTACCTCAATGCAACATCAGTTTGTTTTCAGACAGCCAGTCTAAAGCTCCTTACCTAAATTCACTCGTATCCTACCAACATCCTCATCTGAATTTAATAAAGCAGAATCATCAGCATATAAAATCAAATTACAATCACAAACTGCTTGCATGTCATTTATGTATAAAAGAAACAAAAGCGGGCCTAAAACACTTCCCTGAGGGACTCCATTTTTAACTAAAGTTTTAAAAAGGTTTCCGTTTTACCTAAATGCAACATCAGTTTGTTTTCAGAGAGCCAGGCTAAAGCTCCTTACCTTTGGTAACCTCAGAACTGGTAGAGCATGGCGCTAGCAACGCCAATATCATGGGTTCGATTCCCAGGGAAAGCAAGAGCTGATAAAAATGGAAAAACTGTAACTTGAATGCAATGTAAGTCGCTTTGGATAAAAGCGTCTGCTAAATGCATAAATGTAAAATGTACCTAAATTCACTCGTATCCTACCAACATCCTCATCTGAATTTAATAAAGCAGAATCATCAGCATATAAAAACAAATTACAATCACAAACTGCTTGCATGTCATTTATGTATAAAAGAAACAAAAGCGGGCCTAAAACACTTCCCTGAGGGACTCCATTTTTAACTAAAGTTTTAAAAAGGTTTCTGTTTTACCTAAATGCAACATCAGTTTGTTTTCAGAGAGCCAGGCTAAAGCTCCTTACCTAAATTCACTCGTATCCTACCAACATTCTCATCTGAATTTAATAAAGCAGCATATAAAAACAAACTACAATCACAAACTGCTTGCATGTCATTTATGTATAAAAGAAACAAAAGCGGGCTTAAAACACTTCCCTGAGGGACTCCATTTTTAACCAAAGTTTCCTCAGAAAGTTTGTGGTTTGACTGTGTATAAATATGGTAATACCTGCATAATGCTGCACAATCATGCTTAGTTTCTGCTTCTGTGTGTGTGTCCAGGCTCTCCGTTTGCTCCCGGGACTCCTCTCGGTCAGCTTCAGCAGCATTCACTGACCCTGCAGAGTTCCTCCGGTCAGAGCATCACAGGGTCATCGTCCGGCGCGTCTCAGGGTCAGCAGGCTGTGTTTCGTCTGCCGGCCACCGTCTCGCTCACCGGTGCGTCTCCACCCTCACTAGTGCACACTGCACAGTGCTCACCATCAGACCAAACACACGCCTCCAGCTTCATTCAGTGCTGTTCTTCAGCTTTTACACACTGAAGGTGTCTGTTGTGTTCTGCCGTGTTTCTCGCATTTCCAGCCACATAATTACATGCAAATTTTGGCATATTGCATAAACAACACTGATATGCAAAATGCACACGAAATCTTAAAATGTGCATTAAATTTTTTATTTGAGAAGAAAACATGCATAATAAACAAATTCCTGATGCACAACAAAAAACTACATTCACTACATTAAGTATTAAAATAATTCAAACTGAAATAATAAAAATTAATTAAATCTGTATTTTTTAGAAAAACAAAAACTTACAAAAATTACTAAAACTTTAAAATTAAAATGAAATCTCAAAATCTATAATAGTAACTCAATACTAAAATAATACTGATGCAAACCATGTGTTGTAAATTATTTGTGTTCAAATAATTAAGTAATTTATTATGAACCAGTATAATTTTACTGTAATTGAGATACTATTATACAGCTTTTATTGATATTTGGAATTATTTAATATTTTAAATAGTTTTCATTTGAATTTTTGTAATTTTTGCAAGCTTTTTTAAAATATGTCCGCATTTTGCTTTCAGTTTCAGTTTGTTATTTTAGTGCATTAAAGTTAAACGAAATGAAAATGAGATGTTGCCTTGGAAACTAGCTGAAATAAAACAAGTTTGAAATATTATATT
>CM041801.1:1787326-1789826 GCA_023376895.1 Aspiorhynchus laticeps | reverse complement strand
AATCAACACTACAGTCAGTCTGAACACAAACTAATGTTTGTGAGCGTCGGCGGTCTGTTGTGATGTTGTAAAGGGCTTCAGTCGACGGCTCATCTAGAGTTGGGTTTTCATAATTAATATCTGTTTCTAATCATGTCAGAAGCTGTTGAACTCGTCCTGCTGGAGGAGGTTTGCTGGCCTTAAAGGGACAGTACACCCAAAAATTAAAATTCTGTCATTTATTCACCCTCAAGTAGATCCAAACCTGTATAAATGTGTTTGTTCTGAACACAAAGGAAGATATTTTGAAGAATGAGGGAAACAGCAGTATTTATTTATCCAACTATTGAAGTCAATGGTGCCCCAAAACAGCCTGATTATACACATTCTTCAAAATATCTTCCTTTGTGTTCAGAACAAACACATTCATACAGGTTTGGATCTACTCGAGGATGAGTAAATGATGACAGAATTTTCATTTTTGGGTGTACTGTCCCTTTAAGATGTTGCACATTAATGCAACTGTGTGTTTTGAATCATCTCGTACATTGTGTTTCAGAGCCGCACGCGTCACACGATCACATCGTTGTTTTAGGACAGTGAGTGATGTTTTATTTCGTCTTTTTCTCTTGACACAGCCACATTTTTACTACGTAACGCTGAATATTTAGAGTTGATCCTCACTGTATGTGCTCAGAAGTCCTCTGTATCTGAGCCGGTTTGTTATATATTTTGAGTTTAGAGAGATTGTGTGAGTAACATTGGTTCTTCTGTTGGATTATTGTGTGATTTATGCTTTCCGACACAGAAAATGTACAGACCTTTTTGTAATAAAAAAATGGATCTTGTCATGCCTGGTCTTTGCCTGTTTCATGGAGATTACTGTGACTTTACTGCGGTAAAAGTACCACCAAAACATTCAAACTGACACCTTTATTACTGTTTTATTCTGTGTAGTTTTATTCAACCCCTCTAAAAAAACAATACTGAAATTCCAATGGTTTCCATTAAAATACAATTAGCTTTTTCAAGTAAAACATTACAAAATTCATTTTTGTAGTGTGTTTTGAGCATAAATACATATGGGTCATTCCACGAAATCGGTGCCTTTTGCGTCCCTAAGAAATAATCAAACATAGATTTAATATAACAACAAATAAATGTGCAATTTAAAAACATAACAAAACTATGTATGCTTTCATCAATATATTAACAATAAAAATCAATTAAATATTATTTTAAATAGCATTTATGCTGGTAAGAATAAGGTTTTTGTTCTGTCCCTCACTATGATTTTTATTTTTCAGCAGGACTTTTAATTTGTAAAATATAAAAATCACATTTGCAGATTGTTCTAAATATAGTCTCATTGTTAACCAATGTTTTTGGCATAAGTATGCATTTTTTCTCATTTTATCGGTGTCCCCTGATTTCATGTCAGCCCTGTTACCCTCATCAAAAACCATAAAGTATATTGAAGTGATATCATTTCTAGGAGGTTACATCATCTCTCAGCCAGGATTCCTGCACTTAAAACACAATCATATTTCTCTCTTACTTCTATAATTGCTCTATTTTTGATGATTTATGAGGCTTGATTGAGAGTGCGATGTCAATCCTGTTACCGTTTTTAAAATGTAAATTAAAAAAAATATTTCGTACATTTAATATAATCAATATCTACAAGTAAAATCCTTTCAAAGTGTACATTATGTACTTTTGTGAATAGCTAGCAATTAGCAAATTAGTTTGAAATCGTCAAACCTGGTTTTGACATGTTGGTAACAGGGATGACATTGATTAGGTTTGACCCTGTTTTTAAAGATTGTCTGTAAAACTCAAACATTTTAAAGATCAACCTCTGTATATTATTGAGCTAATGCCTATAATCATATGAGCTCTAATTAAACTATAGTATAACTCTTGTGTCGGTAACAGGGTTGACAAAAATACCAAAACATGAGGTAGAAAAATAGTCATAAAATAAGACACATTTTAAGGTGTCTTAATTTAATGGATATTTAAAAGATATTGATTAAACATTTTTTATTTTTCCAACTATGATTTACATCCCACAGATAGAATCAACCCGGTACCTTAGCAACCGCATAGCAGCACCTTAGCAACCACCCAAGTACCCTAGCAACTGCATGCAACACCCTAGCAACCACCCCAAGTACCTTAGCAACTGCATAGCTACACTCTAGCAACCACCCGGTACCTTAGCAACTGCATAGCAACACTCTAGCATCCACCCTGGTTACCATAGCAACCGCCTAGCAACACCCTAGCAACCACTCCGGTTAGCCTAGCAACCGTCATAGCAACACCTTAGCAAGCACCCTAGTAACCGCATAGCTACACCCTAGCAACCACCCCGGGTACCTAAGCAACCGCATAGCAGCACCTTAGCAACCACCCCAAGTACCCTAGCAACTGCATGGCAACACCCTAGCAACCACCCCAAGTACCCTAGCAACTGCATAGCTACACCCTAGCAACCACCCCGGGTACCTTAGCA
>CM041801.1:1749826-1782326 GCA_023376895.1 Aspiorhynchus laticeps | reverse complement strand
TTTAATCAAGTTAGACATTGATTATTTATCACTCAAATCCCTTTCTCTGTCTGTCCGTCGGTCGCGCATATCCGCCATGTTTGTAGTTTTTAAACACTTTTTATGCGTGTTTGTAGTTCTAATCGAATTCTCGTCCACAGCGAGGGTAATATTAGCCTAAAATGCACTTAATATTAAACTAAAGTGCATAATACAATTTGTTCTAATTTAACCATAAAACAAGCTTTATATGAAGGGCTATAAAAAAAAACTCGTAAGGTATATTCTCCATCTGTAAATGTTAGAAAGCCATGGAAATATTTCCATGTTGCTGTCAGAAGTGCGTGAGCTTTTGCTTTGTGATTCTCTGCTAAACTTCACAGATTTAGAACGAGCGCCGCCGCGCGCCAAACAGACGGAGCGCAATAACTCTGACTAAAATATACATTTTGCTGAAATATTTGTAGTTGTGGTCTGTGATGCTTCTTACGTGCGTTTCGGAGAAACAAAGGACAAATATTTTAATCGATCGCTCATGGCACCGAAATCTGCGTTCTGATTCGGTTCTAGTACATACCGGTTACATAGGTACCGGTGCCATATTGGTACCGGGTTTCGGTACCCAACCCTAGCACTCGGTTGGTGTTTTGTTTGGTTTTTGCAAAATACTCGATATTGTCAAATTGCATATCGTTAAAACAACAATTATGATATTATCGCAGACGATATATATCGCACACCCCTAGTTTGTAGTGTAATTTACAACAGCTTCGAACTTGGCTCAACCAATCAGAATCAAGGACTGGAACTCTGTTCTATAATAGCCTTTTTTTCACACTTCTGTCGTCTGGATCGGTGCCACAGCGGCTGTGCTTAACAAGAATGAGTTCGAGAATCAAAGTGTTTTTTTTACAAATTAGATGATATGAAAATGCTTGAACTGCTGGTACTTTACTCTACAAAGCGCAAACATTTCACAATTAACTTTTTGCGTCAGCTCGGGTCATCAAATACAAGTTTGTTTAAAGGGGCGGTACAATGCTGTTTCATGCATTCAGAGTTGTTTACACTGGTAAAGAGTTGGATTCTCATGCTAAGCATGGACAAAGTTTAAAAAAATTTTTTGGACGTATAACAGAGTATTTCTGTGCTAAAAATCTCACTTCCGGATTCGTACAAGTTTCGGAGAGTTTTTTTCGATCGTTGTTCTTGATGACGTAAACGACGGTGGAACTCCTTATATGGGCATTTCTCCCGGAAGAACACGCCCCTGCACGCATCAACCAGAGTGAGAGCAGCCAATCAACACGCTTCAATCGGCAGCGCTGCACGGGACTCGCTCGGGAACAACGTCTCTAAAGAAGAGTGTTTTTGGTTGTGAGGGAAAGATAACCTTGTTCAGCTTCCCAAAACACCTTTAGGAGAAGCTTTGATGAAAATAAGCCTAAAAGAAGAGATTAAAGCAATAAGCTCCAAGAAGCCGTGGTTTACAGTGATTTTATAACAGCTAAGGGGCGTTGTTAGGTACGAGGCGAAGCGAAGTATAACTGTTATAAATTAACTGTAAACCACGGCTTCTTGTGGCTTATTGCTTTTATAAAACAGTTATTCCATATACGTAGTAAGGTTTCACAAAATAATACGTTTAATACTGAAAGATGGAGCGGTCCCAGCTATAAAAGATCCCGCTCATGATTCAGAACTGCAGATGGTGAGTGAAATGCCATCAAATGTCTGTGTTTTGTTGGCGATCGGAGCAAGTGCTCGTCACTCTTTAGCTCCGCCCACGACACGCCTTCACGCTTTAGCTCCGCCCACGACACGCCTTCACTCTTTAGCTCCGCCCACGACACGCCTTCACTCTTTAGCTCCGCCCACGACACGCCTTCACTCTTTATCTCCGCCCATGACACGCCCCCACTCTTTAGTTCCGCCCACAACACGCCTTCACTCTTTAGCTCCGCCCACACAACACACCTTCACTCTTTAGCTCCGCCCACACAACACACCTTCACTCTTTAGCTCCGCCCACGACACACCTTCACTCTTTAGCTCCGCCCACGACACTCCTTCACTCTTTAGCTCCGCCCACAACACGCCTTCACTCTTTAGCTCCGCCCACAACACACATTCACTCTTTAGCTCCGCCCACGACACTCCTGCACTCTTTAGCTCCGCCCACGACACACCTTCACTCTTTAGCTCCGCCCACGACACACCTTCACTCTTTAGCTCCGCCCACGACACTCCTTCACTCTTTAGCTCCGCCCACAACACGCCTTCACTCTTTAGCTCCGCCCACGACACACCTTCACTCTTTAGCTCCGCCCACAACACTCCTTTACTCTTTAGCTCCGCCCACAACACGCCTTCACTCTTTAGCTCTGCCCACGACACGCCTTCACTCTTTAGCTCTGCCCACGACACGCCTTCACTTTTTTAGCTCCGCCCACAACACACCTTCACTATTTAGCTCCGCCCACGACACGCCTTCACTTTTTTAGCTCCGCCCACAACACACCTTCACTATTTAGCTCCGCCCACGACACGCCTTCACTCTTTAGCTCCGCCCACACAACACACATTCACTCTTTAGCTCCACCCATGACACACCTTCACTCTTTAGCTCCGCCCACGACACTCCTTCACTCTTTAGCTCCGCCCACACAACACACCTTCACTCTTTAGCTCCGCCCACACAACACTCCTTCACTCTTTAGCTCTGCCCACGACACGCCTTCACTCTTTAGCTCCGCCCACAAACACGCCTTCACTCTTTAGCTCCGCCCACGACACACCTTCACTCTTTAGCTCCGCCCACACAACACGCCTTCACTCTTTAGCTCCGCCCACACGGCACGCCTCCAGGAGCTCGGCTTTTTTCGGAGAGAATCGTAAATCTGTATCTTTCTTTTATAAATATGATAAAACTAAAAGACTTTTTGGAGATATGAAGGATGCAGCACTACTCTATAGGTACTCAAGATTAACATGAGATTGGGTGAAACGGTGTGCGTTAGCTCCCCTTTAAAATTCAGTTAGTTTTGCCGTTCTGTGCGTTTAGTGCTGGCTGTGCATTATGACTCTCCACGTGAATTATCTTCACTATAATTATTATTATTATTAAAGTAATATTGTATTTTCTACTTGCTCTCCTTTGCATTATTAACGTGATGGCTTAAATGTACGTTGTATAATGTGCCCTGTGAAATACATATTAAACAAGACTCATGACTGTATTCCTGTTGTCTCGGATTATGTTGTTGTGTTCAGTTTAATATGCTTCAAGTCAAATGCAGTCATGAGACTGAAATAACAAGACTGAATGATGAACTTGATGACAAACAGAAAATCCTTCGGAGCGTTTAACCTCTGAAAGCATGAAAAACATACATTAATTTCTGTAGAAGTAGTGCAGAAAAATATCAAAGTGCATTTAATGGGTTAAAGCAACACAAAAGTATGTGTTTAACTTATTTTTGTACTAAAAACGTCTTGCAAATGGATTTGAAATACTGTCTGTGGCTGTTTTTTTGTCTTGTCTTCATTATAGGTCATCTTTTTATTCAGTGAAAGTCAAGGAATTTGGCTTAAAGAGTGGGAACCCTGTTATGTATTCTTAGAAAAGTGTGCATATGGACATAAATGTTGTCAGTTTTAAGTAATTTATTATGATGTGGTGATTGAAGGGGAGTAAATTGACATGTACTGGAGATCAAAGAGCGTATTATCTCACGAGTCAGCGGTCTGAGTTAGAGCTGCACGATTCTGGATAAATTGAGAATCACGATTTTTTTCCTCAAATAGAGATCACGATTCTCCCACGATTCTGAACTAAACAAAACAATGTGACAAAATATGAATTGCTGCAGTATATTTAAAAGTGTTTAATTTAAATGAATTATTAAACATTTTAATATATAATACAGTATGGCCAGGTTTCACAGACGGGGCTTAGACTAAACCAGGATTAGATCATAGTTCAATTAAGACATTTAAGCAATTTTTATAAACATGCTTAGAAACAAACATCACTGCTGTGCATCTTGAGACAAAACAAAGGCACTGATATATTTTAAGATCAGTCGATGCGAGTTTCTTTCAGTTGAAACAGCTCAGATTTACATGTTAGTCTAGGACTAGGCTTAATCCTCGTCTGTGAAACCAGGGGTATATGTATTTAAAATAGTGTATTTAATACACCAACTTTTAGAATTAAAATGATGAAAAATTGGTTTGTATTAATGATTCAATGACTCACTCATACCTCGCTTGTTTCATTAATGGATGAATCAGTGTTTCTGAACGAATCTCGAATGAATGATTCAATAACAAACACATGTTTTAACAGTCACGTGTCTCCACCTAGTGGAGAAATGATGCAATCGACACAAACGTTATTTGAAGCGCCAGCTGCTTTCAAAAGATGAGTGGCTCTATTTTGATCGCTACCATAGACATCAATGTTTGTAGCCGAACTATAAACTTTTATCCCAGTATTTCTATGAATGACTGTAAGACAGAAATAATACTGTGTAGTTGAAAAGACTGTTTGTGAAGCTTTTTCTTACCTAAACATGTTAACGGTCTGCTCTCTGGATCAGCAGAATGCAGATCTGAATGTTCCCGTATGATTTATTCAAAGTTTTAATAGACACGGGCGAATCGTTGTCATTCAGAAATTAGATCGTGTGGGTATCTGAATCGAGATCGCGATCTTTTAACGATTAATCGTGCAGCTCTAGTCTGAGTGGCCTTATAAGTCACAAACAAGTAAAATGTTATTTCTTTGTTGACTATATAACAACAACAACTTGGAAAACAGATAAAACGGAAAAGATAAGAAGCATTATTTGAGAAAATGCAAACTAGCTTTACCCAGCGCTGACGTAATTTCTGTTTTTTGTGTAAAAGTCTGGTTTTGTGACTCGCTGGCTCTGCAGTGATTGTGTTTGATTGGTTTCCAGTGGACGGTGTTTTGGCCTCAGGACGTCCCGTACGGCAGTCTGGGTCCTCTGGGCGCTCTGGCCAAGCATTGTGTGGACTATCATTATCCAGTGCTGTATTACGGGTGAGTGAGCGCCGGCGTCCACACGCTGAGTTCAGAGCTGACGCTGATATCTGTGTCCTTCTGTGTTTCAGATGGTTTCTGACGTGGCTCATACATCTGTTCGAGGCTCTTTTTGCGCTGAAGATCTGCAGGTAAGACACCTTTATGATAGTTTACAGTATCAGGGTGTTTCATCTTTTCTACCACATGGTGGCAGTACAGACCTACAGATATGTGTGACTGATAATTATGTGTGCATTATATCAACTTACTGTACTTGTGGAATAGCTGAGTTAATTATATAAAGGATAGAGGAAGATAAAAGGAATAGTTCAGCCAAAAATGAAAATGTGGATGAGTTTGTTTCTTCATCAGGTTTGTAGAAATGCATCATCTGCTTCAGTGTCTCAGCAATGGATGCTCTGCAGTGAATGGGTGCCGTCAGAATGAGAGCTGATAAAAACATCACAGCACTCCAGTCCATCAGTTAACATCTGGAGAAGACAAAAGATGAAACAAATCCAGCATTTTTTGACTAAAATATGAGTCCATAATTCATAATATCTCTTCCTCCAGTGATAAAGTGTTCTGGTCTGAATCAGGAGAGAAATCTGCATCAGATCAAGCAGCGTTTACAAGACAAAACACTCTAAACTTTAACACTTTAGTCTTCTCCAGATGTTAACTGATGGACTGGAGTAGGGTTGTAATGATATACCGGTATGACGGTCTACCTGCCCCAAAAAAAGTTAAAATCTGCAGTATGGGAGTGCTTCAGATATATATATATATATAAAAAATGAACATAGGGTTGTCCTGGAGAACAGGTCCAATTTGCACAAAGTGTGTCTGTGAATATTAAAGCACAAAGAGACTGCTATATACATAATCCGCTTGTTTCTGCATGATGCTAAAGGTGTGTTCAGTGTCTACATAAACATGAACATCACCAGAGCTGCTCTGAGACTAAACTTAAACATTTCCTAGTTTTAACATCGTCAAACACACTGAAACGCAAAGGTCTGCTACAACCCGTCAAAATAAAAGTTCAATTTTACAATGACAATAAATTACAATTTAAACTTAAGTTATAATAACAACAATAATAATATTCTTTATAATAATATAATTTATTTAAACATTGTTTGTAAGGAATATCATGTTTGCGCATGTTTTAACTTAATATACCTACCTCTGTTGTGCAGAACTTTGCCAAAAATAAAAGTTGTTAAATTTTAATTTGATGCAATTTTAAAACATTCATTAAAAATGTTAAAGCGTGATATAGATATACATAGGGTGTATAGCTTAATTAATTTAATTAAAAAAAAAAAACATCAGAAGGGAGACTTGTACACTTTCATTAAAATGGTTTCAAGTTTATTTTAATAAAGGATTTGTTCACTCAAAAAACATGTACTTATTCTTTTAAGAGTCATTGTTACTGATAAGAATTATTGTTTAATATATACCGTGAAACTGATGTTTTTTGAGATGATTATCATACCGTGAAAATCTCACACTGTTACAAACCAAAAAGTGCTGTGGATTATTGTGATGTTTTTATCAGCTCTCATTCTGACGGCACCCATTCACTGCAGAGCATCCATTGTATGCAGAGACACTTTTCTACAAACCTGATGAAGAAACAAACTCATCCTGAGCTCAGATGAACTGAGGGTGAACATTTTGTCTGAACTAATCAAATGCATGGCTGTATTGATCAGTGTGTGTGTGTGTGTGTGTGTGTGTGTGTGCAGTGATAAAGGCATTGACCGCACGTCCACACGTCTGCTGTGGTTCGCTCAGACGTTCCTGTTTGGCTTCGCGTCTCTGGGTCTTCTGCTCAAATACAAGCCGGACGGCCGACCCAAACGCCAGTGACAGAAACCCCAGCCTGACACCGGAGCTCGTTTCCCAGCAGGACTCTGATCTTTATATTCCAGAGGATTTATCAACCAGCAGGTTATATTTGAACAGTCACTTTCAGTAAAGGCTAAATGTCACATCCGAGGCCTTGTTTACATGATCCTGGTTCAGTACTGAAGCTCTATCAGCAGCATTAGTGACATAACGTCTGTCAGCAGAGAAAATCACTTCGGGACACTTACAGTGCAAAATAAGAGCAATTAACATCTAATTACACACTGTTATACAAGCTAACCTCAGACTAGTGTGATACAATCACTTACTTAGGACCCTATGATATCCGTGATGCAGAAAACACGGACGGAATCCAGTCATAAAAACTGAATTTACAGTTTAATGTCACGGAGTTTGTCAAAGTTTGGATGAATTAATCAAAAGCAGGTCATTACGCTTAAATCAAATGGTGATATGGACTAGTATCTGTAAATATTAAGCCGCAAAAGTCGATTTAAATATGAATCCTGAATGTTTTTTGTTTACTACATACACAGAGCGCGTGATTTCAGCGTCTGACGTCTCAATGAAGACATAAATACATCAACAATATCTCCAAAACTGATCAAAACCAGCATTTTACCATTTCATTTGAGTAAAACTAGTCATATATAGGTCGTATGAAATGTTTAATTTTTTCTCGCCTTATGTTTTATTTACCAAATTCTGTGTTTTAGCGTCTGATTATTTGAATGCATACAAACTATTTTTATTTATTCTTACAGTAGTGTTATGAAATGCCCCCCCCCCCCTCAGAAATTCTGTGTTGTGTATTTAAATTTTACTGATTATCAGATGAAGCCATAAAACATTGATTTAATTTATATTTCAATTAATGAAAATTAAACACATTTAATTTTTTAGCAAATAAAGGGGATTTACTATTAAAATTAAAATATTTTGTGATTATTTCTTAAAAAAATTAAGTTGTATTATTTTTCTAGTGTTACGTACATTCTAGTAAATAATAGTAATATAGCTATTTCTGACACAATGTCTTCAAGTTAAACAGGACTTTTATTTTGACGGGTTGCCGAGTAAAGTTCTGTGTGTATATGATATAACTAGTTTTACTCAAATGAAATGGTAAAATGCTGGTTTTGATCAGTTTTGGAGATATTGTTGATGTATTTATGTCTTCATTGAGACGTCAGACGCTGAAATCACGCGCTCTGTGTATGTAGTAAACAAAACCCTGCTCCATTCACACAGAGACACATGCAGGATTCAGATTTACATCAGATACTAGTCCAGATCACCATTTGATTTAAGTGACCTGCTTTTGATTAATGCATCCAAACTTTGACAAACTCCGTGACGTTATACTATAAATTCAGTTTTTATGACTGGATTCCGTCTGTTTGTCTGATAGAGAAAGCTAGACAGTCTACTCAGTTGACAGTTTACAGCTCAAATATATTTTAAAGGAATAAATCATGATCTTTAACATATACAGTAGTATTTGCTTCTGCTGTAAACGTGATTTTCAGTGCTGTTCCTCAAACACTGTTGATAGAGCCGGATCCTGAACACAGAACATTCCTCTAACACTGTTTCTCAGCCGCTGCCGGCTCAGAAACACTGCTGTAAGTGCAGTTGGATATTTTTGGCACAGTAGATATCGTTAGATTCATAAGAGAGAGCCGCGGTGTCTCCAGCCTTCGGTTTGTGTGATTATGACGTGATTTACAGATCAAGAAGCGCAGTGTTTAGCGCTGCTGAGTGCTTGAATGATGGAAAATAAACTAACTGATTTGATTTCTTTGTTTTGTGTCATCTATCATTCGATGTACAGTCATAAATTACTGTAATACAGATATAAAGCTTCATTTGCAGTTTTGACGGGAACTCAACATCGATTAAGCTGAGTTCAGCTGGATTCAAACACACATACGACAGAGAGAGAGTTTATAATCCATGTGCTTTATTTATAGCTACGGTAGCAAACATACTCATAATTCATAAAGACAGCTCTTATGTTAGCATATTTATCAGACAATAATTACACAATTTTGATTATGTAAAACCAACACTACAGCAGCATCAGAGCGCTGGGTGTCTTAATCACGCTGTACATCATTTTATTTTAATATAGGAAAATATAACTTAATTAATTAATTAAATTTCACTCGCATAAACAAACAAAAATCTGGCTCTAAACCTCTCTTTTCTTTATTCAGAGTTGATCCAGACACGTACATGGAAACTAAACTTTTTTATTTTTGTTTTAACATCTGTATTGCTTTAATGGGTTAATATTTTCTACTGTTTAAAGCTGCAATCCATAACTTTTTTTGGTTTAAAATGATCCGAGATCAATATTTTGAGCAAGTACATAACCAGCCAGTGTTCAAAACTATCTCCTTACTGTATTATAATAATGTTTTATCATTTGAGCCTTTTCTCACAGCAGCTGAGAATAATTACATTTATCATTTTGATGGCGGATTATGATCCAGAAAGGATTATGTGTTTATGAAACATGTGAATTAAATTATATTCCAGTTTTAAATGTGCTTCTGATTACAGATATCCTGGGATTACACAAGATTTGTATTTTAAAGAAAACCAGTTCGACGGAAGCATAATTTGCTTTTTGGGTTAAATGAATTTATTAATATGAAATTCGAATGGCATGACGATTAGAGATTAGACTGTACAGAAATTGAAGCCTACACTATAGTCACTAGGGATGTGCGGGTCTAGTCGACTAAACGGTACAGCTCCTACTAGTCGACACTGAAAACAATAGTCGACTACACGAGAGAAAAAAAAAACATGATGATTATATCATTCAAATCACCATCATTTTAACGTTACATTTAAAACATTTGAAAGAACAGTTAAAATAAAACTTTTGAAAAAGAATACATATCAAAATATATAAATATTTTTAAAAGCGTATCTGGGCGGGAGCTATAATTTTACCTCACATGCGTTTTCTTCATGTCAGTTGCGGCGAGCTCCACGCGAAAGACCAGATTATTTTGAATTAGAAGGAAATGGAAAGGTTTTGTGTAAACTGTGTAATGTCAAATTGGCTTACAATAACTTTACTGGAGCTATGCGTAATCATATTCAATACACGTATGCGTTAGCTTGGAGTCTAGCCAAAGCCAAATGTCAATCATGTCATACAACCTGCCGCTGCGGTCCGCGATCCTATCCGCGCTGTCTATTCCTCTAAACAAAGACCCACTTCGGTGGTGCTGCGGGATTTCCAGGATCTTCTCGAAACTGTCTGCTTGCTTGTAGTTATTTCTCTGTGTGCCTGTGACTTCAGTTCCTGCCGAGCGCTTTTTTTGCCTCTAGTCCCGTCTTTCGCCAGGCCTTGTTAACATGTTAAATTCACTGAACAAATGCGCACGGTCTGAGTAAGTAAAACAAGCTTTGTTTTGTTTTTAGACAATATAGCCAACATGAAGTACATTTTTAAAAGCCGTTTTAATGCTATTCCTTGATAAACTTTCCCATTGTTTTTTACTTTTGTTTTAATATGTGGTTTAATATGTTGGCTAACGTTATATGAAAATGAAGAATTCTGTCAGTCTATTGATTGATTTTCCATTTCTGCATTGCTCCAGCCGATCTGAATAAATAAGCTACGCACTGGTTTATGAAGAGTGTATGCTCTTCCTTTTTTTCCTGTTTAACGCCCGCCTAAAATTAATTGATGATAACACGAGGCAAGCATACGGCATAATCGTGACCTATTTTTAGCAGAATTCATTGAGAGATTTGACAGTGATTCAAAGATTAAGTATTTCAACTGTGTGCTGTTATATAGACACACGCACAGTTTTTTTTTTTTTTGCCATTTTTGGGGGTTTCTAGCTTTTAGACTAGTCGACTAGTCGGATACAAAACTTCCGTTTAAACGACAGTCAAATTAGTCGTAGTGCAGATCCCTAATAGTCACGCAATGCTGATGTTGTTAACATTAATAATTTGAGAATAAAGTATAACAATAATAATAATTTGCATGATTTGATGTGATATGAGCTATTAACCGATCGTTACGCAAGCAAGCTGCAATTCCAGGTTCTCAAACAGAGATGGCGACAAAGAGGCTAAATTTACGGACTGCAGCTTTAATAAAAAAAGAAAGAAATCAGAAAAAATATTCTCGATACACGCTCCAAGTCCCGATCTTAATCACAAGATTCACGAACCCGCTCCGGATTCATAAGAGCTTCCAAGTTCCTATCTGAATATGATTCATGATTCACGCTCTGAAGATTCGATCTAAATCAAATGATTCGCGAATCATCATTTCAGATCGGGACTTTGAGGCACGTATCATGAATCTTTCAATTACCTGCTCCGAAGTCCGGATCTAAATCAAACGATTCATGATTCGTGCTCCGAAGTTCTGGGTCCGTATTCTTAAAGAATCCTCTCAGAGCTCCTAATTTAGCTTAAAAAATTCTAGCTAGGAGTCTTAGCTTAAAAGTGATTCAGGACCAATCTGAGAGCAACTCTGAGCGAGGAAAAGACCAACACTGTTATCTTAGTGAGGAGGCGGGGCTAACCCTGTTGCTAGCTATGACACAGTCTTTTGAAGACTGTGATTGGTTGGTTGTCCAAGAAGGAAATAAAAGAGTGCATAAGAGTAGGGTCTATTATAAGCCTTCACTTTGAAATTACAGGCTTAATTTTTCCTGTTTTACTGTACTCTCACTCACTCACTCACTCACACACAATATATGTATATTCTTTATTTTTTATTTACCATGCTGTCATACTTAACACATTTTATAGGAAATGAACAGCGACACAATAAGGTTCTGAAAGTGCTGTAACAGACCCAAATCATCGCTGCTGCATAGTTGCATTTTTTCCAGTTGCTAAATATGTTAAAGTAGTGATTACGTCCATTTCTGACGCGATGGCATTTCTGCGCGGTGTCAGGGATGTTAACATGTCTTTAATAAGATCTGTCACAAACATGATCCCTGCACGATCTAATGTGTAGCGTCTTATTAACTCAGTCATGCATTGTGTGCAACACATTTCTTCATGTTTGGTTCATCTTCTCCGCTGCTAAAAAAACTCTTAAGCCTCTTAAAAGTCCTCATCCGTACTCCTAACAATTTTGGACCTTAAGACCTCTTTTAAGGGTTAAGATGCTTTCTGAATTACTTTTTTCTTTACTAGGATCTTTTCTTTAAATTAAAGAGGAAACACCCACATTTCTGAGAATTTTCTTAGAATTGTGTTACTAGGAGCAACTCTTAGCACTAAGATTTTTCATGAATACGGGCCCTGATCTAAATCAAATGATTCATGATTCGTGCTCCGAAGTCCGGATCTAAATCAAATGATTCATGATTCACGCTCTGAAGTCGGGATCTAAATCAAATGATTCATGATTCATGCTCTGAAGTTGGGATCTAAATCAAATGATTCATGATTCATGCTCTGAAGTTCCGATCTAAATCAAATGATTCATGATTCGTGCTCCAAAGTCGGGATCTAAATCAAATGATTCATGATTCACGCTCTGAAGTCGGGATCTAAATCAAATGATTCATGATTCATGCTCTGAAGTTGGGATCTAAATCAAATGATTCATGATTCATGCTCTGAAGTTCCGATCTAAATCAAATGATTCATGATTCATGCTCTGAAGTTCCGATCTAAATCAAATGATTCATGATTCACGCTCTGAAGTCGGGATCTAAATCAAATGATTCATGATTCACGCTCTGAAGTCGGGATCTAAATCAAATGATTCATGATTCGTGCTCTGAAGTTCCGATCTAAATCAAATGATTCATGATTCGTGATTCATGCTCTGAAGTCGGGATCTAAATCAAATGAATCATGATTCGTGCTCTGAAGTTCCGATCTAAATCAAATGATTCATGATTCGTGCTCCAAAGTCGGGATCTAAATCAAATGATTCATGATTCACGCTCTGAAGTCGGGATCTAAATCAAATGATTCATGATTCATGCTCTGAAGTCGGGATCTAAATCAAATGATTCATGATTCACGCTCTGAAGTCGGGATCTAAATCAAATGATTCATGATTCATGCTCTGAAGTTGGGATCTAAATCAAATGATTCATGATTCATGCTCTGAAGTTCCGATCTAAATCAAATGATTCATGATTCATGCTCTGAAGTTCCGATCTAAATCAAATGATTCATGATTCACGCTCTGAAGTCGGGATCTAAATCAAATGATTCATGATTCACGCTCTGAAGTCGGGATCTAAATCAAATGATTCATGATTCGTGCTTGAAGTTCCGATCTAAATCAAATGATTCATGATTCGTGCTCTGAAGTCGGGATCTAAATCAAATGATTCATGATTCATGCTCTGAAGTTCCGATCTAAATCAAATGATTCATGATTCACGCTCTGAAGTCGGGATCTAAATCAAATGATTCATGATTAGTGCTCTGAAGTCCGGATCTAAATCAAATGATTCACGTTGCACGCTAGCGCTTCGAAACAGCGAATCATTAACCCGTGTTTTTTTAAAATCATTACAAACGATGTCTCTCGAAATCCGAAAACGAATGGCTCTTTTGATCTGGTTTTTCTAGTGAATCACTTGAACTGAATCATCGAAGTCACGAGTTTGAATCAATCGGAGCGGTTCCAGCGTAAATGACTCACTCAATTGATTCAGTCATGTTTACACGACACTGTCATCACTACTACTGCCTCAGCGCGCTAGTTTGATCACTCTAACTGAAATAAAAAAATAAAATATCAATATTTCCATTTCAGAGATAACACCAATCTATGAACATATTCAGGTGAGGTAACCGGTTTACTGCTAATTAGTGAAACACTCCATTAATATGACGAGCTGCAGCTCAAAACACATGTTAGATGGAAACATTGTGCTTTATGATGGAGTTTGTAGCTTAATTCACTATATTTGAAATAGACTGAGCTGCAGTTCAGTTGCTGACAGTTCAATATAAATCAGTTTAAAGAATCAAAATTATTGCTAGGGACAAGTTAGTCGCTGGATATTGGTATGGACATGTCATAGCATCTCTACTAAATTCTACATCCATGCATGATGTTGCTAAACTATATTTTCATATGATATTATAAATATAAGAGGGTGATCTTTTGCGCTCATAGACTAATGTAACTGCATTGTAATAGACTCATCACACGGTCAGCCGTCCTGCATCATGATCATCAGGCTCTGCATCAATGAAGCTAAATACCTTTAATCATGTTAATGCATTATTTTTAGGCTAATTGACATCTAGTCTGAATGCAGACGGTTCCTGCAGGTGTTTAGTTCATGTTGTTGTGGTCACCGTGTCTTCAGCTAATAGACTTAGAGATTTAAACTCTATCACTGCTATCTCTATCTCTAATCACCTCTCTCTCTCTCTCTCTCTCACTCTCACTCTCTATCTCTATCTGTATCTCTCTCTATCTCTCTATCTCTATCTCTATCTCTATCTCTAACTCTCTCTATCTCTAACTCACTCTCTCTCTCTCTCACTCTCACTCTCACTCTCTATCTCTATCTGTATCTCTCTCTATCTCTCTATCTCTATCTCTCACTCACTCTCTCACTCACTCTCTCACTCTCACTCTCTATCTCTATCTGTATCTCTCTATCTCTCACTCACTCTATCTCTATCTCTCTCACTCACTCTCTCTCTATCTCTATCTGTATCTCTCTCTATCTCTCACTCACTCACTCTATCTCTATCTCTCTCACTCACTCTCTCTCTATCTCTATCTGTATCTCTCTCTATCTCTCTATCTCTATCTCTATCTCTCACTCACTCTCTCACTCTCACTCTCTATCTCTATCTGTATCTCTCTCTATCTCTCACTCTCTCACTCACTCTCTCTCTCTCACTCTCTATCTCTATCTGTATCTCTCTCTATCTCTCTATCTCTCACTCACTCACTCTATCTCACTCTCTATCTCTATCTGCATCTCTCTCTATCTCTCACTCACTCACTCTATCTCACTCTCTCACTCTCTATCTCTATCTGTATCTCTCTCTATCTCTCTCTCACTCACTCTCTCTCTATCTCTATCTGTATCTCTCTTTATCTCTCACTCACTCACTCTATCTCTATCTCTCTCACTCACTCTCTCTCTATCTCTATCTGTATCTCTCTCTATCTCTCACTCACTCACTCTATCTCTATCTCTCACTCTCTCTCTTCTTATCTCTATCTGTATCTCTCTATCT
Organism: Aspiorhynchus laticeps; assembly: GCA_023376895.1. Taxonomy (NCBI): domain Eukaryota; kingdom Metazoa; phylum Chordata; class Actinopteri; order Cypriniformes; family Cyprinidae; genus Aspiorhynchus; species Aspiorhynchus laticeps. Next base: position 1,767,178 of record CM041801.1, on the reverse strand, counting down.
CTCACTCACTCTATCTCTATCTCTCTCACTCACTCTCTCTCTATCTCTATCTGTATCTCTCTCTATCTCTCACTCACTCACTCTATCTCTATCTCTCTCACTCACTCTCTCTCTATCTCTATCTGTATCTCTCTATCTCTCACTCACTCTATCTCTATCTCTCTCACTCACTCTCTCTCTATCTCTCTCTAGCTCTCTCTCACACTCACTCACTCACTCACTCACTCTCCATCTCTCTCTATCTCTCTTCTCACTCACTCACTCACTCACTCACTCACTCACCTCTCTCTCTCTCTCTCTCTCTCTCTCTATCTCTCTTCTCACTCACTCACTCACTCACTCTCCATCTCTCTCTATCTCTCTTCTCACTCACTCACTCACTCACTCACTCACTCTCTCTCTCTCTATCTCTCACTCACTCTCTCTCTCTCTCTCTCTCTCTCTCTATCTCTCTTCTCACTCACTCACTCACTCACTCACTCTCCATCTCTCTCTATCTCTCTTCTCACTCACTCACTCACTCACTCACTCACTCACTCACTCTCTCTCTCTCTATCTCTCACTCACTCTCTCACTCACTCACTCTCTCTCTCTCTATCTCTCACTCACTCACTCACTCACTCACTCTCTCTCTCTCTATCTCTCTCACTCACTCTCTCTCTCTCTTCTCTCTCCTCTCTCTCTCTCTCTCAGATTCTGGGTTGTAATGATGTGCAGATTCATGCATAATATCTAACCTTATGATCTCCATAAAATACAGCAATCAGAGTGTGATTATATACAGGATGAGTCTTTATATTCATAACCCAAATACAACTGACATCAGCACAGCTAGATTCAACATCACACATGCAGTGAGTTTAATAATAACGTTATATACAGCACAGCTTTCCTCCCATGAAGACAGACATTCTTGATCATCCAATAATAATTAATCAATTAATTTAATGCTGTGACCCAAAACATTTCATTTGAATTACAGTCCATATGTTTCGATCTTTACATTCGTTTGAATAGCAATAATGAAATCTGTGTTTCATGTGATATCAGTGACACTAAGAGTGTCTCTATCTGTGTTTATTCAGACAACAGTGTCAGAAAAAAATGATTTCCATATTTTTGTCTTGTTTTCCAGTAGAAATATCTAAACAAAAGATTAAAATATCTTAAATCAAGATTCAAGACTTAATATATTATACATAAATTAACAAAAACAATATCTGCCAATGTGGAGTGAGTAATAATCTTAATTACAAACACAAGTTATTGTTCTGACCGCACTGACGGATGTTTTTGATTGCTTTCACTTAATTATGATACATTTTCAGAAAACAAGAATTAGTATCTTAAGTGTTTGTTTCTCAACTACATGCATCTTGATTTGAGGATATTTTGGTATTTTACTAAAAAACACGACAAAAATACTTTATATGTTTTGTGTGTGTGTGTGTGGTCTTGTGTTGTGTTGTGTGTGTTGTGTTGTGGTGTGTGTGTTCTTGTGTGTGTGTGTGTGTGTGTGTGTGTGTGTTTGTGTTGTGTTGTGTTGTGTTGTGTTGTGTGTGTGTGTGTGTGTGTTGGTTGTGGTTAGGGATGGGTACCGAAACTCGGTATTTAATCGGTCTCGGGGCTAAATTATGAAAGACCGGAGTATCGATAAGCTCTGACGTTATCGGTTCTGCTGTCGGTACTGGAGAAATTATGAAAACACACATTTATTGTTGCTACATATGCACATTATCTTGCAAATTCTATCTCACCAGAGTTGCCAGCTGTTTTATATGCAATAATATTCAAACATTTGTCTGATGCATTTTTGCTATTTGTAATTCAGAAGCAAGATCGCGCTCACGTGGAGGAACTTCAGCACGCGCAACATGAAAGCCCTGTTTAATTATGATAGAATAGAGAACTAACTATTAAAACATATGCACTTTATGCCTGTGGCTGTTATATTAAGCTAAGTTTATTTATTTTTGATTTTGGCTTCTAAGGATTATAGCCACGTTTCTTCTAGCACAACTTCCATCCCTTTACAGCGGCGCGCACTCGTTCCTCCCTAAACAACACTTAAAGTCTGAATCAGCTCAATCGGTGATTGTTGTAAAATGCTGTCTTTACTGTTGCTAAATTGCGGGACATGTTTGATAATAAAACGTTGAAAGCACAATCCGCACAAGAGACGCTGCTCCCCAGGCTGAAATGTGTGTGTGTGTGCGTGCGTGCCTGCGCAGCGCTCCAAAACGGACAAGCAGATTACACTTTGAGTTTCGGGCGCGTCCAAACGATCAAATACACACAAAAATATGTCACAATGGCCAGCTACGAGAGTATTCACTTAAACAGTTTGTCTTAAGTGGACCAGAACTGTTCGGAGAAAATCCGATGTGTGTCAATATATTGCCTTAAAGTGACAGACTGGCGCTTCAATGTTAATCAAAGAAAAAAATGCAAAGAGAAAATCCCTCACAGCTCTTAATCTGAATAACGTTATAGCTTTAATAAGCATTAATCTATCAATACATACAGTGAAAACTATGCAGTGTGCATTTACATTTGATTACTTTTAGATTTCTTTTGTAGGCTATTACTTGCCTGAACAGTAATGTTAGTAGACCTTCATGGAAGAATTAAAGCACTGTTTATTTCATTTAATTTGTATATTTGTTTTATTGTATTTGTCAGTTTGTTTTTACTTTGTTTCTTTGTTAATATTCTTACTGTATCTTATGTATATAAAACACTAAAAATGCCTGCACACTGGTGCATTTACAAATTGATGTTTTATATTAATTTAATTAAATATTTATTTTACATTTCAGAATATAAAGTAATGTTAATTCAGCTCCTAATTTGTTATTATATATATATATATATATATACATATACATACATACATACATACATACAGTATAACAAAAAGTACCGATAAGAATACCGTTAAAGTACCGGACCGATAAGCAGTATCGATAAGAGTAGTAATACCGTTAAAACCTTAACGATACCCATCCCTAGTTGTGGTGTGTGTGCTCTTGTGTGTGTGTTGTGGTGTGTGTGTTCTTGTGTGTGTGTTGTGTTGTGGTGTGTGTGTGTGTGTGTGTGTGTGTGTGTGGTCTTGTGTTGTGGTGTGTGTGTGTGTGTGTGTGTGTGTGTGTTGTGTGGTGTGTGTGCTCTTGTGTGTGTGTGTGTGTGGTCTTGTGTTGTGGTGTGTGTGTGTGTGTGTGTGTGTGTGTGTGGTCTTGTGTTGTGTGTGTGTGTGTGTGTGTGGTGTTGTGTTGTGAGTGTAGATGTCGTTTGAATGCGTGAGTCAGTGTGTGTGAGTGTGTGTGAGAGTGTGTGTGTGTGTGTGATTGAGTCCGTGAGTGCGTGTGCGCGCGCGCGCGCGCGTGTGTGTGTGAGAGTTAGTGTGTGCGCGCGCGCGTGTGTGTTTGTGTATCTCTTCTCTGTGTGAGTGTGTGTGTGTGTGTGTGTGTGCGCGCATGTGAGTGAGTGTGTGTGTTTGTGTATCTCTTCTCTCTGTGTTTGTGTGTGTGAGTGTGAGTGTGTGTGAGTGAGAGTGTGAGAGTGTGTGTGAGAGTGTGTGAGAGTGAGAGTGAGTGTGTGTGCGCGTGTGAGAGAGTGTGTGTGTGTGTGTGTGTGTGAGTGAGAGAGAGAGAGTGTGTGTGTGTGTGTGTTTGTGTGTGTGAGTGAGAGAGAGTGTGTGTGTGTGTGTGTGTGTGTGAGTGAGAGAGAGAGTGTGTGTGTGTGTGTGTGTGTGTGTGAGTGAGTGTGTGTGTGAGTGAGTGTGTGCGTGAGTGAGTGTGTGCGTGAGTGAGTGTGTGTGTGAGTGAGAGAGTGTGTGTGTGTGTGTGTGTGTGTGTGTGTGTGTGTGTGTGTGTGTGTGTGTGTGTGTGTGTGTGGATCACCGCTCCAGCCAGCACAGTGATGGGTATCGGTCTGACAGCATCCGCCGCAGCTGTGAGTTCTGACATTTATCCCTCATTTCAACGACAAACTCCACCTGTGAGCACAATCACATCAGTCCCGAACAGCTCCTCAAACACACCGTACTTATCTGATGATAATACCATAGTACTGTAATATATAGCAGGGTTTCCCAAACTGGAGATCATGAGCTGATGACAAGCTAGAAATTATTTAAATTATAAAAATGTACAATTAAAAAAAAAAAAAAAATTAGCTGCATGTCATGTGATAATTAAAGATCAGATTGAACATGTTAATGTGTTGTTAAATTAATGAAATAACAACTTGTGAATCTCTGTTATATATCATGGTAATGAATGAAAATGAACATGCTGTATTAGTTATTTAGTTAGTGTGTAACTCAACTGTTCTCTGACCTGTGCTTTGAAGAGCTCAGCTTTATCAGTGTACCGTCTGTGACAAACATCCAGCAACCTGAGAGAGAGAGAGAGAGAGAGTTGACCGAGTTAGTTAGTTAGTTAGTGAAGGGATCTGAAGAGAGGATGGCGGTGCTGTTTAAGGAAGGCTTGTGTAACTTTAACTGTGTTTGAAGAGTAGCTCTTCATGACACGAGCTCATTGAACATTCACAAACTGACCTGCAGCTCATATTAACATTGATGCATTGAGTAGATGCTTTTACTCAAAGCGACTTACACTGCATTCCAGGTTTGCATGCATGCTCAACAGGAGCTCAAACTGTAGAAGTCATGGACGAATGACTGGATGCACCGCTCCAATGCATGTAAGTCACTGTGAATAACAGCATCTGTGTGATGCATGAGTGTAAATAAGGGTTTTGAGTCAGAGATGACATTGTGCATCTGTTCCTCGTTCGCTCACCTGACGTCTTCTCTGGCCAGCAGGTCCAGGAGTTTGGCCATGTCTCCGGGCCAGTCGGTCAGCTGCACCGTGAAGCGACTGACTCTGTCGTCCAGAACCAGCGCTCGTTCCACACACTGCAGAACCAGGTCCAGCTCCATGTTTGCACTGCTCACCACCACTGCCACCCTGCAGCACACAACACAACCTTTACACAACCTTCTCTTGCATTATTCATTCATATCTTTCTATATAAATTTGTTCTGTTTTAAAGATTTTTCCTTTTAAGTTTATTTGTTTGTTTATTGTATTTATGTATTTATTTATTTGTTTTTTATTTATTTATTTTAATTTTATTTTTATTTTTATTTGCATGTAAACTCAACGTTTATCAGTATCTATTAATGTCCTGGGTCAAAATGACCGTAATTGGATTGAATGCAATTTACCAAAATTGCACTTAAAAAAAAAAAAATATATATATATAATAATTAATGTCCTGGGTCAAAATGACCCTAATTGGATTCAATGACATTTACCAAAAATTGCACTTAAAAAAATAATAATAAATATAATAATAAATTAATGTCCTGGGTCAAAATGACCCTAATTGGATTCAATGCAATTTACCAAAATTGCACTTTAACCCTAATGGGACGGCTGTATCGCCGGCGATACCAACTCGTTTTTTTTAAGACCAGTGCAAAAGACATTAAAAATACTCCGTCGATTTTGGTCGTACAGATAAGTGTTATACATCAATTGAAACTTTGAAGTGTCTATTATTTTTGTGTACACTCACAATAAGAACAAAACTTTGTGGTTTTCAAAAAAAAAAAAAAAACAAACAGGATGCGCTCTTTGTCTTCTCCATCTCCGCGAGCTGCTCTTCAAAAAACGTCACTAAAATGAAGTGTAACTCAGCGAAAACTCAACACACAGACATGGGAGTTATATCTATAGAAAGCTGGAAGTGTCTACTTTCAAATGAAGTAAGTCTTATCGAAAACAAACATTCTGTGATGAAGTAATCCGTATGAAACCAACACGATGTTCAGTCTGTCCCGTCTAACTCATTATTTCTAATGCGATCCCGCCCCCTCGCGTTCATATGTAAATATCACACGTGAGCCGCTTGCTCAAGGAAACGCCCAACATAAACAAAGCCAGATCGTTCCTCGCGCTAACATTACTGTTCGTTTCTGGAAGAAGACACGCTGAATAAAAGCTGGATTTGCCTCAAAATAAGAGCAAGAGTTCATCCAGAAGAGAAGAGCGATCTGGTGAGTAAGTAATGTTTCTTTTTTTTGCATTAGTTAACGTGTTATTGTGACTCAAACTTGAACACGTTTATTTGTTTTCCCAAACGACAACATGATGAATGCTACAATGTTTAGAAAAATGTTGTTCACAAATGGATTGAATAGCGTGCTAAACGATAATAATTAGTTTCTCAGATATAAAATATCCTTTTTTAATAGTACAAAGTACATCTTTTGTAGTACAAAGCCATACATACTAGGCTATATGACTACAAAATCATAGTTCGTTTTTTTCTAAACAATAATAATTAGTTTCTCAGATATAAAATGTATTTTTTTGTTTACGATAGTACAAAGCATGCGTGAGTCTATAAAACATATATATAAAAAGATGCTCCTGATATTAACATGCTCACAAATGTTTTGGTTGTGTATTTTTTTTAATCAGATACCTGCACCACAGATGATGAATCCTGATGACCTTCTTCAAACTCAGAATCAGATGTCCAACTACACTGATATTATATGGTAAAACAAGCTCCTTGACCACTGATTATGTTTTTTTTTCTTCTTGAATCCATGGAAAGTAGCAGAAACACTCAAATAACACACGTAAATATCAGGCATGATTTACTTGTCACTTGTTGAACAGAATCTGTTGCAGGAATGACTCAAAGTCTGTTCACATCTCTGTGGTTAGATCAGTGTGCACAATAATGTGTCTTTGACCTTCATTATGTATGTTTTGATTATACGGTGTTGTAAATAAAATACAAATAATTTAAAAAAAACATTTGTTCAATCTCCTCACATTCTCTCTTACCTGCCTCAAAGTCAGTCACACTGATGGGCCATTAGCAGCTTTAGGGGAGGGCCCTTTGTGTCTCAGGTGAGAATCACTTAATATTCAAGGACATTGTCACTCCCTCGCATACAGGCTTTCAATCACAAAACATGTCTTAAAAAATTTTAAGCAATGTATTGTTTTCTGTAAATGAGTAAGCAGAATGATTCTCACTTAATTGTGAAGTAAATATTCTAGCCGACAAGACTGATTACTCTAAAGTCTTATTCAGGACTATTTAGTGTGGGTTTTATGGCCTTATTTCAGCTACATTTTTTTTCCCAAAACTTACTAACCACGCATAATATTTTTTTTCTAAAAAAATACAAAGATGTACATCCATCTTGGTCACATAATATTGTAGCAAAGTTTGTGCTGAATACAAAAACAAATACATGTTGGTCATTAGTATGTTATAAGTAGCTGAAATAAGCACAAATATCAGGACATGTCAAAACCTCTCAAGGGCCCCAAAATCACCTCAGACCCCAGAGGGTTAAAAAAAATAAAATAAATAATAATAATAATAATTAATGTCCTGGGTCAAAATGACCCTAATTGGATTCAATGCAATTTACCAAAAATTGCACTTAAAAAAAAAAAATATATATAATAATTAATGTCCTGGGTCAAAATGACTCTAATTGGATTGAATGCAATTTACCAAAAATTACACTTAAAATATATATATAATAATAATAATAATAATAATAATAATTAATGTCCTGGGTCAAAATGACCGTAATTGGATTCAATGCCATTTACTAAAAATTGCACTTAAAAAGAATTTAAAAAATAAATAAATTAATTAATTAATGTCCTGGGTTGAAATGACCCTAATTGGATTCAATGCAATTTACCAAAAATTGCTCTTAAAAATAATAATAATAATAAAAATAATAATATCAGATAAAAATATTAAACCTTAAACATTAATACTTCTCACACAACAAAAAAGTAAACATGAGAACAGATTTTAACAACTATTTTTTTTTTACTTTTTTTTTTTTTTTTACAAAATTGTAATGTTATAAACAGTATTTAAATATTTTAAAATGTTTAAATATTTACTTTCATTTATTAAAAATATTTAAGTATTTAAAAAATGTTATTCATTTATTTATTTCATGTTAATTTTAACATTTACTAATAAAAAATTTTTTTATCATCAACATTTTTTTATTTATTTTTTTCACACATAACACAACACTGCATTTACTAATATTTTTTAAATCAAGATGTCAGATTAGACAAATTAGACTAACATGAACAATTGTATTTTTACAATTAAAGATTAATAAACGCTGTAAAAACACATTGCTCATTGTTAGTAAGCTAATGCATTAAATCATGTTAACAAATGAGACCTTATTATAAATGCAAATATTTAAGTAATTCAAACAAAGTTTATTCTAGCACTAATATGGTTCATTAGCATAGTCATGGGCTGTTAAGCAGCATAAAAACTGAATGCATTAATAATGTTGATCTGCATTTCATAACAACATAAAGTGCATCTCATGCATTCAGAGGCAGAGTGTGTTTTCTGAAGGAGATTTAACCCTTGTGCAACCTTTTGGACATTTCTGTCCTTTTCAGTATTGTTTTTTTTTATAATTTTGCCTGTTATTGGCAGCTGCATAAAATTTGGCACAGGTGTGTTTTTTAATATTCCACCCTCATTTCCTTTAATAAATCTGTGTTGCACTAGGTACAAAATATAGTTCCTCTCAGGACCTTTTGGACAAAAATGTCCCCATTAAAACTGCTATTTTTAATCCCATTTAATAAAATGATGCAATTTTTGTTAATAGGCTTTCATTCTATTGGCAAGACTTTAAAATTACTTTTTTTTACTATTTTTTACCAGATGATGCTATTTTTTCATGTTTGGCCTATAAAGCAAATACTTGCTTTATTCCTGTTTTCTGCTTCTGGAGATTATAGAGACAATTGGATAAATAATGCAGCTATAATTGTGTGTGTGTGTTGGTGTGGATGTCAGAGTGTGGTTTGTGTGTGTGTGTGTGTGTGTGTGTGTTAGTGTGGATGTCAGAGTGTGGTTTGTGTGTGTGTGTGTGTGTGTTGGTGTGGAATGGATGTCAGAGTGTGGTTTGTGTGTGTGTGTGTGTGTGTTGGTATGGATGTCAGAGTGTGGTTTGTGTGTGTGTGTGTGTGTGTGTTGGTGTGGATGTCAGAGTGTGGTTTGTGTGTGTGTGTGTGTGTTGGTATGGATGTCAGAGTGTGGTTTGTGTGTGTGTGTGTGTGTTGGTGTGGATGTCAGAGTGTGGTTTGTGTGTGTGTGTGTGTGTGTGTGTGTGTGTTGGTGTGGATGTCAGAGTGTGGTTTGTGTGTGTGTGTGTGTGTGTGTGTGTGTGTGTGTTGGTGTGGATGTCAGAGTGTGGTTTGTGTGTGTGTGTGTGTGTTGGTGTGGATGTCAGAGTGTGGTTTGTGTGTGTGTGTGTGTGTGTGTGTGTGTGTTGGTGTGGATGTCAGAGTGTGGTTTGTGTGTGTGTGTGTGTGTGTGTTGGTGTGGATGCCAGAGTGTGGTTTGTATGCGTGTGTGTGTGTTCTTGTAATATTTGAGAGATGAACTCTACTGTAAATCACAAATCAAGCACTGTGTGCTCCAGCAGAGTTTTGCTGGCATCTAATGGAGAAAATGTGGTACTGCGCCCAAAACAATATCTAATTTTTTGAGATATCAACCTCAAATTTGGAACACAACTTGTTTAGATTTATGTCTTTGATTTTCTAGCAGGTTTAGAGTTCAACATGTTTCATAAAATATAAAATATTGCTCATAAATCATTTTCATAAACTTTCATAACTTTTTTTTTTTTCAACAATAATCTGCCATGGGTGGTCTTTAAAATGAGACCAAATTTAACGTATGACCACTATGGACCTATGTGTAATTTTTATTAAATGAGTTAAATGAGTTCAGTCCTCTGCTAACTGGCTCATCAGAACGAGTAACACAGACCCGGTTAGGATCATAACAAAGTGAGTGATGGGCTTTAACCACCTTTTCCCTTTAAGCTCTGGCAGCTGTCCAGCTAAGATTGCAGCCAAGCCCATGGCTCCTTCTGTGTCCACGGTCGAGCGCTCGTACTCCTGAAAGCGCAGCATGGCCACCAGAGCATCCACCTCCCTTCAGACACAGAAAACATCTGAATATTATAATAATATAACATACTGAACCACAGAACAGACTCCATGTGACTCACACATAGTGAGACTCGGCTCACATCTGGGACATTATAAAACACTTAACATGCCTTAATGTTTTATAGATGATGCTTACTATATATAGGCGAGCAGATGAGCCCAGAATATGAATGCAATTATTACTTTTATTACGTTAAAGGGATAGTTCACTTTGAAATTAAAATGTGGTATCTATCAGCTTACCCCAAGGGCATCCAAGATGTAGGTGTCTTTTTTTCTTCAGTAGATCCAATTTTGATATTTTTGGGTCAAACCGTTCTAGTCTGTCAGTCATATAATGGCAGGTATAGGTCACTGTCTCTATAAGAGGGAAAAAGAACATGCACAGAGAAATCCAAATTAAACAATTCCCCATCGTAACTACACATTGATGGCCTAAGACACGAAACGAGCGGTTTGTGTGAGAAAACCAACAGTATTTATATCGTTTTTTACCTCTTGTACACAACCATGTCCAAGTGATCTGAGTGCACACACATCCGGTGTGTGACGTGTGTGTGCGCGCGCTCTGGCAATGAGTGACGTATACGCGCGAGAGATCACTTCCGGCGCTTGCGCAGACTAACGCTCCATTCACACGGGGCGTCGGCGTCAACACCTCTCGCTGACTTTGAATGGAGTGACGTCAAGCGTTGCCGAACTGAATTGTGGGTCCGTCGCGTTGCTTCACTGGCGCTGCTTGCGGCAGAAGTTGAAAACTTTTCAACTTTTCGAGCGCCAACGGAGGCGTCAGCCAATCAGATCGCCTCATGCAAATACCCAATCCCGTTCATGCAACACCAGAGAAGTATGTGATTGGTTGTTGTAACTATGACGGCGCGTCAGCACCACGCTTCAGACACGCCCTCCGTCAAGCGTTGACGCCGACGCCCCGTGTGAATGCAGCGTGAGCCAGAGCGCGCACACACACACACACACACCGGATGTGTGTGTGCACTCAGATCACTTGGACATGGTTGTGTACAAACAATATAAATACTGTTCGTTTTCTCACACAAACCGCTCGTTTCGTGTCTTAGGCCATCAATGTGTAGTTACGATGGGGAATTGTTTAATTTGGATTTCTCTGTGCATGTTCTTTTTCCCTCTTATAGAGACAGTGACCTATATCTGCCATTATATGACTGGCAGACTAGAACGGTTTGACCTAAAAAACATCCAAATTGTATCTACTGAAGAAAAAAAGACACCTACATCTTGGATGCCCTTGGGGTAAGCTGATAGATACCACATTTTAATTTCAAAGTGAACTATCTCTTTAAAATTCTATGATTGATTTTCCGGGTCAATGGATTCAGTACAGTTCACACTAAAAAATCAGTACATTTTCAACATTAATACTTTTCACACATTACAAAAAAAGGCATACATGAAAACATTTGATAACTATTTTTTTTAAACATTTATCACAAAAATGTAACTGTATTTTAAAATATTTAAATATTAACTAAAGTTATTAAATATTTAAAGTTATTAATTATTATTTAAGTATTTAAAATGGTTATTTTATTTATTTATTGTGAGCTTTCCTGAAGCTCAAACTGAAAGCGCAGCATGGTGCTCGCAACGCCAAGATCATGGGTTCGATTCCCAGATAAATTCACGTGCATGGACTGAAAAATGTACACTAAAAGTGTCTGCTAAATGCATAATTGTAAATACCCTCAGAGGTTTGCTGAGAAATTAACATAATAAAAATACATTAAAAAATTAATTATATATATTCAGTATGTCCGTCAACTAAAAAATGTGCTACAGGTCAAATTCACCTGGAACTAAATATGAGCATTTTTTCCTTCCATAGAAACCATTTTTAAGAAGCACGCTTAATTGCATGTCAAGCATTCTGTGTTTATGCGCTTATTGTATATGGTATGCATCATAATTATGGTGTACACTGAATTTGGTTCTGTCTTAATACATTAAGTCACGTTAAGTGTTTCAGCAGTTCTCGTTACTCAGAGTTGTTTTTGGAGCAGAATAGAGCATGTTATTGGTATTAAAACAAATTCCAGGAGAATGTTGCAACGCCAAGGTCTTGGGTTCGATTCCCAGGGAATGCATGAACTGATAAAGTCTAAACCTTGAATGCAATGTAAGATGCTTTGGATTAACGCGTATGCCAAAATGCATGAATGTCAAATGTTATAGTAAGCCTCTAATAACAATAGTGTCCCTGGAGCACAAAAGCAGTCATAAGCAACACAAGTATATTTATAGCAATAGACAACAATACATTGTATAGGTCAAAATTATCCATTTTTCTTTTATGCCAAAAATCATTAGGATATTAAGTAAAAATCATGTTCCATGAAGATATTTTGTGAATTTCCTACCGTAAATATATTTATGCATAAGTAATATGCATAGCTGGCCCAAGGCATAAGCGAACTAAGCGGCTGCTTAGGGCCCCCGTGGCCTCCAGAGGGCCCCCAAGAGAAGCCTACATGTTTATTATTTTATTTTATTTTAATTTGTGATATATTATGTCAATGGACAGTGGTAATTAAAAGAAATATAATATGCGCTGGACGCTGCCGTGTGGATCTGTCGGATTAACATCACGTAAATTGACATATTTCTCCCGAAATAGCCTACAATCAGGGGTGCGTTTCTCAAAACCATCGTTAGCTAAGACAGAACTTGTGACCATAGTTGCTTTTGGGAAACGCACCCCTGATCAGACCAGACCAAACCACCCAGTTACGTCAGCAAATACACTTCTTAATATATTATAATATAAAATTTTACTTAGTTTTAGATGAAAGTTTGTCTTCTGCGTAAAAATAACTTTCCTGGTTATATATTTTTGTAATAAAAATAAGCTTCTGTTTCATAAACTGATGTTGAACATTATTCACCTTAGCGTGTTTTTGCTATTATATTCCAATATCATTATGCCTCGATTAGCTAGATTTAAATTAAGAGTTGTTGTTTTATATGTACAGATGCTCTCTGCTGTGTTTAATACTTATTATAAAAAAAAGTATGACTTGTAATAAAAGTACAACTTCGATTAATATTTATGTTGTTAAAATAACATTCTGTTCTGTAAATGCATTGCCTGCTGGTTTATTTAGCTATTCAGCACACCACATTAAGTATGCCACTTAATACTTTAACACTTTGAATGTTAAAGTGCAAATTAACACCTGACCACTGTTGTAAGTTTGCAACTGTTACAATTAAAAATCACAGAAGGGTAAAAACATGCAGGCAGACAATAGTATGATGTAAGCAACACAGCAATAGTGTTGTTTTTGGCGGCCTGTTTTCATTTTAGTTTTAGTCTAGTCTTTGTGTGAAGCTCTCATTTTAGTTTTTATTAGTTTAGTCAGGTTCATACTCTTTTTAGTCTAGTCAAGTTTTAGTCAACGAAAAGTCTGACCATTTTCGTCTAGTTTTAGTCGACGAAAACTGATGACATTTAGTCTAGTTTTAGTCTGAAAATTCTATTTTAGTCTCTTTTTAGTAATGCAATTCAATTTAACCCAGTCAATATAGTATAAGTACCCAGCAGTACAGACGAAATGTTCTTTTAGCCAAACCCATTTCAAACAAGGTTATCTTATTATATTATTGTTACCTTATAGACTTAAGAATACATCCAAAGACGCTCTGATTTGAATTTACAACATTTATTTTACCAACCAAACATGTTAGAAGTACACACACATAAATTTAAATAAATAAAAACAATAAATAAAATAAAATAGCATCACATGACAATGCCAGAAAAAAATATATAATGTTACATTCAAGTTTAACAAAGAGAAACAAGGTGCGTGAATGCTCGAGCTACAATAACATACTAAAAAGTGCAAATAAAATGTGTGTTACTTGTATTGATTGTAAACTGAAGCCGGCCATCGGTCCCTTTCTCTGTCAGACTTAACTGTGTTTGTTGTCGTCTTCTAAATAATGCGCGAGTGGAGCTTGATGAAGTGACATCGCATGCGTCTGTGCAGAGTGTTGCCAAGTCCCCAAATATTTAGACCCTGGAACTTTACCGGGGAACCCCCCTCGAAATGCGATTGGGCTAGTTTGGAGTAGCAATCGGGCGGGTTTTGTTTACGAAAACCTGGCAACCCTGATCAGCCCCTGAAGTACCGTTAAGTCACATGAAACAGAAATACTGCAAAATAATAACGCGACTAAACGAGACGAAATAACGTTATAACATTTCGTTTCGTCTCGTTTTGGTCAACGAAAATGAGACATTTTAGCATAGTTTTTATTTTGTAAACCACATTTAGTCTCGTTTTTATTCGTCAACGATTGCATTATACATTTAATTATCATCATCGTCACATGACCAGCATTTACGTCTCGTCTCGTTTTCGTCACGTGATAAAGGTTCGTTGACGACGATATTTCGTCATAATTTTCGTTGACGAAAGCAACACTACACAGCAACAACAAACAAAACTGATAATAGGTGTATTGGATGTATAGTAGTAGTAGTAGCCCTTTATTGTCACTAGTCACAAGTACCAGCGAAATTAGCCATTGACCTGTCCATACATACACAACATACATATATGACAAGGGGGTAGACAGGACAGGAAGACAGGGAATTGAAGAAAAATACAGCATAACATGAGGAAGGGGAGGAGAAAAAAAATAACCCCCAGACTATGCTCCTTGGGGAGTACAGTGTAGAGGTCTTCACGGGTCCAAAAATTCGTACCCGAACCCGAAGAGACCCGTAAATGTGCTGCGCGGAACCGACCCGGATCCGTATTTTATTTGAACGTGGGACCCGAACACGTGTAGACCCGAGAAGTGCCTTAAATGTACTACCCGGACCCGACCATTATTCAAAAGTTGGACCCGAACCCGGCTGGGAAGACACAGACCCGACTGCACCCGTCCCGATCGGCACATATTGCACAGCAAATGCTATTAAGTTAATAAACATGTTGCGAAAAAAAAGCTTTTTGCCTTAACTACTGTTAGTAGCCCTCTCCCTGACTGCGATGCATACAATCCTCCTCGTCAATAAATGTCCATCCATGTTAGGCTGTTCCTCTCTCTTGCCGTCTGAAACAGCTTCTTAATCCACTCATTATTACAACTTTAAAAGTACTTGCTGTCACGGAGACGGAGAACAGGTGCGTCTCTTCAGTTTTGTCACTCATGAAGGAATCCATGATCACCGTCCGCTTGCAGTACTACTAATAACTCCGCCCGCACTCTGTTTCTGGCGGCTGAGGAGGTAACGCGTGTTTTTTTTTCTTCCACCTTATTTCCCGCTCACACTTTTCTCATCCTAATTTTACAAACTGCAAGTTACACACACGCATGCTGACTGATGCTGATCACTCGCGGGTGCAGTGTTCTCCGATCGACTCGGGTATGTTAAAAAGACCCGGGACCCGAAGTAATAGATTGGGACCCGGACCCGACTGACCATTTAAAATATAGACCCGAACCCGTACGGGTCCCGGGTCCTCGGGTCTCAGGTCCTCCGTGAAGACCTCTAGTACAGTGTGAGAACAGAAAAAACACCTCAGCAACAAAAGCACATAATCAATACAGCATAGACACACGACTTTGCAACAGGGGAGGTAATCCAGCTCCGGCAAGCAGCCATCCGGTCCTGCAGCCGAGTTTAGTGCTGGTCACAGACCCGCTTGTCAGGCTGGCGGTACAAAGCGACGGAGGCGAGGGATCGGGGGGTGGGGAGGTGAATGCATATCTTTATATATGCGTGTATGTGTGTGTAAGAGTTTGTAATCAGCAGGTGTCTGTGGAAGGGGGGAGGATCGCAAGAGCGTCTCACTGCAGTGCTCTTCCAGGGTTGATTTTCCAGCAGCGGCCTTGGCCGAGGCCAGTGCTGGTTCAGGGGAGCCGAAGAAGATAAGATAGCGATTTGTTTAGTCTTGGGGCGAGTAACCGCATTCCAATTCCACGGCTACTCTCTTTGTCCGTTCTGGTCTCCAAAACCATCAATTTTCCTTTGCAAAGCAGTGAGCTTCTCCGTGATAGAATCCATATTGCGGTTAATAGTCTCAGTCTCAATGCTGACCGCTCTGCCCACTGCTTCAATCATGACGGGCAGCCTTGTGAGGCTTTGGACAGCTGTTCCCGTTTTCTGAATTCTTCGATAACCCAGGGCAAAGCCTAATCCAATCAGCAGAAGACCTGTTATCATGGTTCCGAGTGGGTAGATATCTTCAATGTCCTCCACGGAAAGTTCCGTCAGGGCAGTCAGGTTCCCCCGAACCCGAGCTTCTCGTCGAGAAGATGGTGTCAATTGCATTGAGAGACCAGTTGATCAAATCCATGATTTTTCAGTTTGGAGAGCAGTGCAGAGAGAGTCTCTCAAGTATTAGAATAGACTAGACGAGACGAGAGAGCAAGCAGGGAAGGTAAGGGCGAGGAGAGGGAGAGAAAAATGCGTCCGCCTCCGTTGAGTGCGCAGAGAGAATAGTGTGCGAATAATCAAGCTTTGACACTAACCACCGAGGGGCCCCCAAATAAAATTCTGCTTAGGGCCCCATAAAGGGTATCTCTGGTAATATGCATTGCTAAGACTTAATGTGAACAACTTTAAAGATGATTTTCTCAATATTTAGATTTTTTTGCACCCTCAGATTCCAGATTTTCAAATATTGTCCTATCATAACAAACCATACATCAATGGAAAGCTATTTATTCAGCTTTCAGATGATGCATAAATCTCAATTTCAAAAAATGACTGGTTTTGTGCTCCAGGGTCACAATTGAACAATTTCTCTATAGATACTGGATAATAAAGCCAATGATCTTTAACATACCTGACAGAAATTACTTTGTCCACCATTTTCTTGGCCAGCTGGAAGGTGTGTGCGCCCAGAGAGTGATCCACCAAATCTGTGTGACGGAGAACAGAGCCGTCAGAGCCGCTCACAGGAGACAGCAGGTTAGTTCGAGGAGATTTTACCTCTGTAGAGTTTCTTGTTGGGGTTGCAGTAGAGATCTTTAATGGGAGAGTCTGTTTTGAGCGACTGCAGTAGAAGAGGAAACTCCTCCGGTTCCACGCCCTGTTAGAAACAGCATGCATTAAACTTACTGTACGGATCTAACGCCCATTGTGCTCAATACAGACAAGGATCGTCATTTCTGTCATATATTCCAGCGTTTTACTCAGAACACTGTGTGCCATGTGCTTTCATGTATACGGCCAGCAGGGGCGGCGCCAGAGAATGTTGAACGCAGGTGCTGAGGGGGGGCTAGATCAATGACA